>PVIJ01016828.1:0-31429 GCA_004024925.1 Scalopus aquaticus | reverse complement strand
AGAGAAATAAAACATTCTTTAGAAGTAAACTACAATTTCATCAGTCTGGCTGGCCAATTGCAGAAAAAACAGCTTATGTGTGTCATTAAACGACCAATGAAAAGGAGATAGCGTCTGGTCTAAAACTGAGAAAAAACAAACCTCATTTTCTGATCAGCGCCCTCACTGGCTGAGGACTCTTTAGGAGCCGGAGGGACTTCACTACAAGCTTCAAAAGCAAACTTCTTCACGTCTTCTTTGCTATCTCTGGGTTCTGGGCTTGAGGCTTCCTGGGGCGCTTCCGAGACCTCCTCGCTAGAGGCTTCCGCGTGCTCTGAGGCTTTACTACTCTGCTCAACTGGCTTCTCTAGCCCTACAGGCTCACAGTCCGTCCTCTCGCCATCGCCTGTCTGCTCCACGGGCTCCCTTTTCACTACCGCTAACAGGGTGTCTGCCTTGCTCCACTGAGTTTGTGCTGTTGACTCGCTGGCCAAATCTAAATCACCCTCCTCCGGATGGGCGCTGTCAAAAAGGTCCTCTTCCTCCGCAAGCTTTCTGTCTGGCCCCACGCTACTTGTGTCCTGTGCAAATGGCTGCTCCAGCTCGAAACCTTCTTCTTTTACTGGCTCAGATTTACAAGTTTCCCCCAAAATGTCGAGTATTTTCTCATTTTCTACGGATTTAACAGGAATAGAATGGCACAAGGTTTAATTACCAGGGAAATAAAGCAATCACAAATGCGGAACTAGCACGGCTGCCACACTAACACCAAGAGAACTGCTAGCTACACAGAGATTGGAAAACCCGAGGGTACACAAAGTTACACTGGTTACACTACCTGCACTCCAACCGACTGCTAGAGCAAGCCTCTATGCTACATGGAAGAGAAAAGGCCCCCACAGATTCAAACACCTACAACCATTTGGCTGCTTCTGACAGTTTTCTTCATGTTTCTGTTCACGTCTGGGTCTTCAACTTATTTTCCCAATGTCCAAGGTGCTGAACCGAATGCAATCACCATTCAAAGACAGCTCAATTTCCAAATTTCTTTGAATTTCTTTTAACAGAACAGTCCAATATGAAAACCAGAAACTCTTCCGACGGCAGGAGATAAATGCAGTCCAGAAGGGGAATAACATGTTGGAAATTTGCACGAAGAAACTCTGTTTCCTCTTCTGGAATCCAGTCACTTCTCAGGCTCTAAGTGGCCTGACAACCGATTTATCCTGCCTTAACTGCGTTAATCAAAATGACTGCAGCAAAATATCACAAGATCTGTTTCATGTGTAGAAACACATGGAAGAATCACGGGGAAATTACTTAAATGCCACTCTACGAGGTTAGAGAGGAAAATAATCGCTACATCTCACCAAATGTATTTGACCTCCAGAAACCAGAACGGCACTTCCACAGATCTGGTGATACGAATGGGTTTCCAATCTCTGATCCTTGTACGATCTGGATTGTCCACCATTAAAATAATTTACAAGACCGTAACACAGTTTAAAATATATAGATAAGATTGAAAAAAAAAAAAGAGTGGGAAAACTTTCAAACCATAACTGTCGTGTTTCTCTTATCAGTACCTGGCTCCAACAGAGGTTCTTCAATATCCTATTTCAAAAAAGAAAAAATATGCAAGATACTTTTAAAGTCAGACAGATACATTTCTTTACTAGATACAGCTTTCAATTACTTATGCATAAAAAACTATTTCAAACAACTTTCTCCACTCAAAACAATTGGGAGCAGCTCATTTTGCCAATTTCTCTCCGGCAAAAGCAGAGGCAGTAACACTTACCCTGCCTCAGTCTCCCCACCGAGCGCAGAGCCCACCCCCAAGTCTGCGCTGACCTAACAGTCGCTGCAGCTTTCAAAACCTTCCGGCCAAGGCAGAAGTCACACAAACAGTCACTGCTTTATACAGCCCACCAAACTGAAAATGGCTTTCTCCTAGCCTAAACCGTTATTGTAACTGGAACCATCTCTCTGCAGCCCCACTCTTACCCCTCTCGCTCCACCACGTTCTCCATCCCAACAGTGAGCCACTCTTCCTCTGCCCCAGTCGTCTTTCCCCTCTTACTGAGTTAACTCCTGACCTCAGAGCAGACGTCAATACGGACATGATTTCCTCCAAGAAGCCTACCACACATTTCTGGAGTCCAACCACCAGAACTTACCCCTCACTGAACTCGGTTCCTAGTTACATTCTTTTTGATCAACACTGTCCCCACTAGACTGTACCTGTTTGATCCAACCTCTTCTCCCCAGCAGCCAGCTTGGCGTCAATGCTTAATGATTCATTTTTATATGTAAATGCACACACACCCTTTTTCACATTTAAGAAATTAAATACTCCGGTAAAGTTTCAGGTGTGGCAGAAGCATATGGTAACTTACGGGAGGTACTTTGAAGTCTAATGATGAAGTATCCAAAGTGTTTTCGAAGCCTTGCCCATCCACCTGAAAGACAAAAGGAAGATCACTCTGTGGCGCCGAGAGCTGCATACGTCAAGGCCAGCACCTCACCTCTTTTCAGGCAACCTACTTACCTATTATTTACTAGATAGTGTCTATCACTACCTGTAAGTCCACTGCTGGATTATTTGATTTATCACCTGCCTCCCTGCTATAACAACCACTCTAAAAGCTGGAGACAACAGCAGTTCTGATGGTGATTAGCAATAATTGGGCACTTTATTTAAAAGTACTTTTAAAATACTGAATTTGTTCTATTTTTACTATTTACCATACTACAAAAACTTGAAAGCTTTTAACTATTTAAGTGAAAGACAAGCTATCCTTTCTAAATTTTTTCTTTCTTTTTCTAGTTTTGAACCTTATGCCTAAATACCTTCATTAATTAAGAAATTAGAAACAAAGTTCATGCTCTGGAAATAATTAACACAAGATAGGATAAGTAGAGAGGAGGTCAAGTTATTCAATGCTACCCTAGACCAAGATGTGTTGATATTTGGGGTTTCTAACTTCTGACCTTTAAAATTTTAAGTACAGTCCTTCAAGGGCAGTTTTTCCAGTTCAAAGATGTGATGTCTTAATAAAACCAGAGTAAAATGGCTGGGCATGACAAGTCAGTAAGATTAAAATGGTCATCAACTCTAGGATGGCCACCACTGAAAACCCTACATCAAAATACCAGAAGTGAAAAGTTGGGAATGTGGCACTGCCATCAGTTTTAAAGCCCTCCAGCCCGTAACAAGGACGTCCACCACGGATCCCTTTAATGAAAGGGGTTCTTCTGGAAGACAACTGCCTTTCTTCACTGTATTTTACCTTTTTTACTATAATGGTCTAACCTTGTGCATTAAGCACGTTAAAAAAACATCGAAAGGATTATCTGGATAAGATCATGAACAGTGCTTTTTATGTATATGTCTATATTTTTATAAAGAAAATAGTTTCATAAGAGACTTAGAAAGTGTCTACTACCCAATTATAAAAATACCATCCAGCACTACAGAGAAGCAAACCAATAGTTACTATCTGACCTAGGTGAAGTTTACATGGATATAATTTGCTAACGAGATTTTGAAACCAAATAAACTATTTATGGAGAATGGTGATTCAGCTGGATGAGCTGGTGTGCTCTCTCCATACAAACAGCACACAAACACGGGGAGCCTCAGGGCTGCAGGCACCCTTCCACCCCGTCTCCAAGTTACCTACAGCATGTTCTGTGAGCTGGGCCGGGAGTTCTCTCAGTTGTGCAGCCACATATTCTTTGCTGTCACACAGGGAGTCAAGAATGCTGTCCGCGCCATCCTCCCCAAAGTCTGGAGCACTGCTATTCTCGACTTCAGTTTCTTCTAACACACTAACATCCATCATGTCTACACTCTGCAAGCTCTCCAAACCCGCCTCCATATCCTCCTGGAGAGAGGAACGAAAGCTGTCAAAGACCAGGTGAACTAGGACAAACGGCTCCAGTTGCCACCTCCACAGTGATGCCACATACCTGCCCGTCTCTGGAATCTTCTTCCAGGCCATTGTCCTCTGTGCCTTCTTCCTCTGTCTTCTGTCCTAATTACAGAATAAGTGTGTAAACATAACACAGGTTCTGACCTCATCATGTGTTTATGTAGGATGCTGGATTTCAATCGTGATAAGAACACATCACAACGAAACAACAAATACTATCTGTGTAATTTTGTCTCAAAACAAAATTTGGGACACAAAAACCCAGGATTTCTGCAAAACTACCAGAGCATTCTGATTTTGTACAAAATAGCTAAAACCTTCAAAAAGTTTCAAAACCACAACAATCCAAGACAATCACCCCCAAAGGGAGCATGGGACACAAACAGGCACTTTCCCACAAATTAAAAAAATACAAAGTCCATCCAGTAAACAAAGACCTGAGACCTAAAGTAACACACTGGGTCACTAAGTTGCCGATTCACCCGACGTCCCGTCCACGTCAAGCAGGCCACCTGCCTTTCGTTATTCTTCAGGTCAGGAACTTTTTTTTTACAAGTCAAAAAGGCAACGGCTACTCTAAAGTCAACTGTCATCTGGGTTTTGTGACTGTAGAGTTAGTGCTAGCTATTCCTGAGAGGGCTGGGGTTACAGGGGAAGATGTGTAGAAAACTTTTAAACTCCGCAAAGAAGTCTAATCTCTGGGCTCCAGGTGTATCAAAAGCATTAATAGGCAAATACCCTTATTCCAGAATGTGTGCTAGAATGTTTGATGAGTTAAAAACTTAGGCATTCATTCTATCTACAAGGTATACACAGATGAAACAGCCAAAACGGAACCAAATAACAGCCATTTTGTTCAACTGTGCAACACCAATTTCTAATAGAGAGAGTGGGGACGTAATGTCTGGGGACATTTTTGCTGCGACACCTGGAGGGTGTGCCAATGGCATCCTGCACACAGTGACCAAGGAAGCTGCACAATGCACCATAATGCTCAAGACAGCGCCCGACACAAGAAATTACTCAGTCCCAACTGCCAATAGCGCCGAGCTCATTAAACCACCATATAATGTCTTATACCTTAAAAAAGAAAAAGGCTCTTACAGATTTAATGGCATGGGAAAACCACCAAAGTTAAAAAAACAAAAACAACCAAAAAACCAAAGTCAGAGGTATTTACTTTTATCAAGAAGCATGTGTTTGTATACATCCAAATGTGAAGAAACACTTGTAAAACTGAGATGGATCTGACCAGAGGTAGACAGATGACTGTCATATGTTGCACTTTCTACATCTCCCAAATTAACTCACACTATTTTTATGATTTTGAAAGCTAATCATAAAATCCTCAATCTGCAGTGTCTGCACCTCAAGTAACTCATTAAAACCAAGAATTACTCAAAAAATGCAGTTTTCTCACCTGCCTGGCATGAATCTTCACGATTGATATCCTCCACAATACTAGCAGGTGTGTCATGCACTTAACACAAAAGAATCTGGTTCAGCTCCAAAGCTGGGGCTCAAACTCAGCCGCCCCACTTACCATGACAGCTAAACACAGCCCATCCATTTGAATTACGTTGTCTAAAAATGTTGGGTCATGCACATGTAAATAAAAGATGTAAATAAGTGATGCAGACCAAAAATCTTTGTCAAAAGCACCCTCAATGGGCCCTGTCCAAGCAAACAGACTGCAACCCAATCCAAGGACCTGGTCTCACCTACATAAGTTGAAGGGTGGCTAAAAACCGAGTTTAGTCCAAAGAATAGCCAAATTCAAAACAATCTCTCAAAACACACCTGTAAGTTTTCAACAATCTGTTTAGGTAAATTAGGGAAGAGAACTCTGGCTGATTTATAATAGTTGTTTCAAAGAAAGTTGAATCATAACAATTTTCACTGTTAGCTGGTCCAACTTTCTAAGAGTCTCTGGAAAACAACTGATTTCACCTAATCACTTGCATGTAATCTCAAGGGTCTAACACAGCGAGGTCTCTGGGAGGGTCTGGTGCTTCATATAATTAGCCATGAGCCCAGACACCACTGAAGCACACTGGGGGAGCCCTTGCGGACGGTGCGCAGCCCCAGGGCCCGGACCACTCGCTTTTCCTCAAGTTCTAAAGACTTTCCTGACAGAGGAAGAGGAGGGAGCCTTCCAGCCCAGCTAGAGGTGTGCTGATACATTTCCTTATACCAAAAGAGCTATTATCAAAGCTTTTCTGACAAAATGCTAACAAATTTGCCCTAAACTTTACTCTAGACTGAGGCAGGTATTTGAAGCATTCAACTAAGGTTTTGCTTTTGTAAAGATACAAACCTCCCTGTTAGGAGATAAGAATCTCACAGATTTGAAGCTTTGAAACAGCTTTACATGAACATCTACCTCAGAAACTTCAACTTCAAAATTACTCAAAAACAAACTTTTAGGTAATAGGTAACAGTGAAGCACAGAGATATCTGTATGTTTCCTACTACAGATTTGCCTCTCATAGTCTCTATTCATTTGGACAATCAGTATTTATAGCTGAAACATAAAGAGTTTTGTGAGTAGCAGTAGCGCAGGAATGCTTTACAACTAAATTTAAACTTAATGTTTCTGTGTAAACTAATTAAAAAACATGGCCTTTCAAAACATGCACAAATCTTAAATAGGCAAATTATGGAAAAGCTGTGCTAGAAAATTTGTTTAAATATAGACTGAAATTATTGAAAACATTACAACTTTTTTTTTTTTTTGGCTTTATAATCATTGTGCTCCACTGCTTGAATTCAGGGCTTCTTCAGATAAATGACAGGAGAATTTTTGTGTGCCACCCATAAAGAAAACAAGTCCATCACACAGGAGCTTTGAATGATAACATATATAATCCTTATCACTATAAGATCTACTAAATAAGGACAACAATGAAGGCAGCAAGGCTTCAAAACTTCATGGAATTAAATGTTTCCAAAAATGTTTATCTGGGGCCTCCCTGGTGGCGCAGTGGTTGAGCGCTGCGCTGTGGAGCTGTCGGCAGCGCGCAATGCGAGTTCGACGCCCAGCCAGGGAGAATCCCACATGGCGCAGCAGACCTCTCCTGCCTCGTCCACTGCTCCCCTCAGCAGTGTATTTCTGATCTGCTTGTTCTGCTCCCCACTCTGTCTCTGGTGAACCCTCTCGCCACCCCACGCCTCTAGTCTGTACCCCAGCTTGTATGTATAAATAAATACTTAAAAAAAAAAAGATTATCTGCCATAAAAATGAACAAAGCATCAATACACTCTAACAAAGATGAAATCTGGAGCACATTAAACTTAGTGAGAGAAGTCTGACACAAAAGGCCACATGCTGTATGAGTCCATCTATAAGTAATGTCCCTAACAGGCAAGTCAGCAGGGAACAGAAAAGCAATCAGCTGCTGCACGGGAAAAGCGGGATTACTGACATGCACGAGGATCTCATTCTGGGGTCAAGAAAATGTCCTTAGACAGCAGGGACAGTTGTACAGTCGTTAAGAATGCTGCACTGCACAGTTTAAACAGGTGGATGTTATAGTATGTGAATTATCTATCTCAATTAAAAATAAATCAGTGTCATAGGCTAGATGCAAATATTGTGACAATCTACTTTGGATCCCAGAAAAGGTGGGTTCTATTCTGAGGATGGTTGTCATTTTCCTTGTTGTAAGACATGTCTTAAACAAGGAAGCAAGCAAGCAAAACAGGTTTATTTAGTTGCTTAGACTTAGCTGGGGCAGCATTAAGAGTGTGGCTTACTCTAATTCTTTTTAATTCCAATGACAAGCTGAGATGTTTCTAATACAGCAGGTGCTTGAATAACATCCTTTAATAACACTAATGGGGGGAAAAATCCCAGCTGACACTGAACTAAATTACCATGCAGTTCCTGGTTTCCTTACATCTCACATTCACTTTATGCTTCAATTTCCCAGACTCTCTGGACAGTGTTAAGGGAGGACTTACTGTAGGTATTTTAGTTTTACTCTGGTACCCTCTCAATCCTTTACGTTTCCCAGAACCACTGACAGAGCTACTTAGGGAGTGAAGAGCAAACCTACTTGTTAGGTGGGGGCCAGTGACAGTCCTGTAAGTTCTCCTGGTCTGGAGAACAAAGGAATGCTAAAAAAAAAAAAAAAGTTGAGTAATCTATCTGAACATTCAGGCCCCAACCAGCAAGAAGTCCAAGTGGATACCTTTAACACATCTCTTTGTTGTCTTCTTGCTTGTGGCTTCCAACACGACACCAATTTCATCAGGGTCCTGCCCTTCTTCCTTAACTGCCTATTAAGAGAAAAGTTCATAACTACTAAAAGCTGCAGGGCACAAAGTGTTCTTTGTTAAGTAACAACTTTTCAGCAAAAAAAGGCTAACCCTTTCTTGAAACCAGAGCAGCTCTGGTTTCGCTATGGCAAGGCACAGGATGACCCCAGAACAACTCTGTTCTCTCTGAGTCCCACACCCAAAACACAATGGGTAATGGGAGCTGGGGCTCCAGAATCTGTCAGTGACAAGATCCAGAACGGCACCAAATGGGAAGAGCCCCTAATCTTCTACTTTAAATTAATAAGGGAACTAATAAAAAGAGGCGGCACCTGCATGGGCAAAGGGCTGAGTGGTGTTCCAAAGGCCATCTTTGACTTTTGGGGGAGGAAGAACACCAAACAACCTGGCTGGGAAGTTGGTGGTTCCACTTAACGGTTATTTCAGCGCCGTCAGCATTCCTGGAACAGGACTGGGCACTCAAGGATGAATTCACAAGATCCCTACAGTTCAGCTTGTTCCAGTTGAAGAGGACAATCCCCACATACCCAGCTTTGTGTCAATTTCTGTGAAAGGAGGCATGAACATAAGAAGGGACCAGGGAGAGAGGCAAAGAGGTGGTGTAACCCTTTAGGGAGGGTGGTCGGGGAGAAGACATTTCAGACAGAACCAAAATGACAAAGCACCAGTCGGGATGGAGGACATGGGAGAAGTGCAAAGGTCCTGGGGCAGTACTAAGCACAGCCCCCTTTCCTGTAAAAAGTGCTTTACCTATTCTTTAGGGAACAAAACGCAGGCGCTGAGAAAAAGAGACTTATTCAAGGTCACACTGCCGAGTGCGAAAAAGTCTCCAAGAAAAGTGTTTCCGTGAAAAATCTAGGGGTCAACCTGGTGGCTAAAAGGACGGACTTTCGGGGCACTTGGGGCGACCGGTTGGACGAGGAATAGGAGACCCAGCAGAGAGAGAAGTGGTGATGGGCCAAGGTCACACAGTCGGGTCCCGGAAAGCTCGGCGCGGGATCGGCCTAAAGAGTGACGGGAATCACGGCGACAGGCCGGTGCAGGGGCGTGCCCGGGCCTCCTGCGCCACGCAGAGACCAGTCAACTCACCTTCTTGAGTCGCTCCATCAGGACGCTCTTGTTGCCACCCGTGTCCAGATTCCGCTTCTTCAGCTCCGCCCGCAAGTCAATCACCCGCAGGTCGCTAAGCCGCCGCGCCCCGGCCTCCGAGGCGCTCGAGCCGACAGCGGCCACGCCAGAACCAGAGTCTCCAGACCCTGCCAGAGTTTCCGCCATGCCAGTCTTCAAGTCTCCGCCACCTACTCCCTTCACCGCCGGCGGCTGTAGCGGCTCTGAGCACAAAATGGCGCCGCTTAAGAGGAAAACGCACTGGCTTCCTCCCGCCCCACTTTCCGGCGGCGCAGGCGCGCAGCCCATACCAGCGTTCTTAGCAGCAGGCACGCTCGCGCGTCGACCAACCGCACTTTCTTCGCCAAAACGCGCAGGCGCCGTAATTGCAGCACGCATGTGTCACGGCCGTTCTCGGCGGGAGGCCGGGAAAGCGCAACGCGCCTGCGCCCATCTTCCAGGGCGCTCACTACGCATGTGCAGACGCGACTGGGAGCGTCGGGGCCCGCGCCGGATGCGCCTGCGCAGAAGCGAGGCGCGCAGGGGCGGCTGGAGCGGTTCCCTCGCAGGCGGCGCCATTTTGTGCTAGAAGCCTAGATAAAACCGGCCCGGTTCTGTGTGAAGTGGGCGGCGGAGCCAGGGTCCCTGGAATGGCGGAGACTCTCTCAGGCCTAGGCGATACGGGTGCGGCGGGCGCAGCGGCTCTGAGCTCCGCCTCGTCGGAGACCGGGACGCGGCGCCTCAGCGATTTGCGGGTGATCGATCTGCGGGCGGAGCTGAGGAAACGAAATCTGGACTCAAGCGGCAACAAGAGTGTTTTGATGGAGCGGCTCAAAAAGGTGGAGCCCGGGTCCTGGGGTGGGTAGGATGTGGGTCCGGGAAGCCCTGTGACCGCGACGGGAGTCTTTTGGTTTGGGGGTTCGCCCCCATCCCGGTTTTCGGCCTGCCCCCGGCCTGGCGCTCTCCGCTTCTTCCATGCCCCAGGCGGGAGTTTAGAGGCCGAGGGTGCGTGTACTCCGAGCCCAACCAGTCCTAGGTTCAAATCCCAGCAGCGCACTGCCAAGGAAAGAAAAAAAAATTCTGAACGAGGGCGGGGGAACCCGCCGTGGTCCCGCAGCTCTGAGTGACGCGTGTCAACGACCCGAGGTCTTCTGTTTACTACATCAGCCACTTAGCGGAGGGCCTTCCTCTCATTGTCTCCTCCCAGCCCTCCTAAAGCGGATGGCGAACTCTTAAGCCCTCACTTCATAGGCTAGTTAGGGGACTCGGCCAAGGTCACGCGGCTCGGGAGAGCGGTAGTCGGGATTGGAACCCGGGCGGGGGATTCCTTGAGGTCTTGAATGCCCTCAGGGTCTCCTCTGGAAGACCGATGCTCTTTGACTAATTATTTTAAGGCCGATAAACTTTGAATAGGGGGTTAATTTGCAAAGTGAACATGTCAAGAAAACCTAAGGGAGAGACAGTTTAAGGGTTTGCCACTACTAGCTTGGTATAATAGCACCGGAAGAAAAGTGCCGTTTCTATAGCGATCAGAAGTGGGAAGGATGTCAAGATAGCTGAGGGACTTCTTGTGTCTGCATTCGGGTTCGCTCAGGTCTCAGCGGCCTGATCTTAACCCCTTTCGAACCTGTTTCTTGTGTAGAAGAAAAAGAAAAGCACTTTTGTGTTCGGATTAAGTAAGAGCCATCAGAGGGGCTTAGCCTGTTTCTTGGTGCAAGTAAACAGTTAAGATAAGATGACGGTCGCAAATCGTTTTCTCTCTGGGGGCTACCATTTGTCTTTTGCGGAAGGGGATCTCTAACCCTTCTCTTGAGGGATCCTGAAAGATGGTGTTAAGTGCATAGAGTTAAGTAGACTTCTTCACCCTTGTGCTTCCCCGGTTTTCTTATTTGTGTTGGCTTTTTTTTTTTTTTTTTTTTTTTTGCTTAACAAAGCTTGTCTTTGGCCTTGCCACCTACTCCCCCAACCCCTGCAGACAGTGATATTGGTGACTCATTCCATTCCCCCCTGGCTCCCAAACAACTGAGAATCTGGGCTTTACTTATTAATTGCTAATAAAAGGAAGTTGGGAGTATTTCTGTTTTTTGGATGAGGGAATTAAAGCTTCAGAGTAGTTAGTTGATTTGCCCAGAGTTGATTGGTCCTTTCTACTTTGCTGGTGTTTCTTTCACTATGGATACTGATTTCCTTTACTAAGCTACTCAGCTGGAGAAAACCCAAGGGGGCGTGAGTTTGGCACCTGGGAAGATGTTGTCTGTGTCTTAGCCACCAGGGCCTGACATCAGCCAACGCCAAAGGAGTACCTTTATCCTTTTCTCCCCCAGACAAAACACTAGTCTGCAAAGCTAATGTCATGGCATTGAACCTTGTGTCACGCTGGTGTCTGAGAGTGATGTGTGACTTAAATCTTCCATTACTATCATCTGTGGGGATAAATCCATCCCTCCTTTTTCTCTCATTTCAGTGTCCTAGGGGTGTGGACATGCTGCATAAATATTGGCAACCTGTACACCCATCTGCTGCCCTGCCCGTGCAATTACTGATTTTCTCTTCCCTGTCTGTTGTCCAGTTAGTGTGTTTTCTATAGAGAAGGCTTGAGGAGAAAGGTGGGGGAAGCAGAATGTGTTTTCCATGCTTTACATGGATTAATAGCATTCTTGTCACAGCTTTCTAGGGTCAGTCGTTTGTTGACATTGAATGACTCATAGCCCAACGTCCCCATAGGGATGACGCGGTAAACACTGCATCCAGGGCAAAATGGGACACCTGCTACCTAAGACAGTTTTTCTGTTCTAGTGAAGTGTCTGTCCCTGGGAAAAGGGTGAAGGACTTTCAGGTTGTGCTTTACTTTGATCGCAGAGCAGAACTCCAATTCCTCTTCCTGGCTCTGGTTTTTAAGAAGAGGGAGAGATTTTCTTTGCTGTTTGTGTAGACTAGGTGTGGAAGCCCCTTGCAAGTCCCATTGTAAATTGACTTCCAACTGATTAATTCTAAGAATCTCTGAGACTTCTGAAACTGCCTACTGATAAAACATAGTATTTGCAGTAGGCGTAAATTAAACTCATGCTATTGGAATAGTATGGTAAAGAGGAAAGTTTATCAGTAAAATCTAAATGTGAAGCCCACTATCCAGGGTGTCATCATTGACATGTTCAGTAATGATTTGCCAAGTTCCTCCTTGGTGCCATGCATTGTACTGAGTGTGGGTGGGGGCTGCGCAAGTGAATGACAGGCTCTTCGCGTGGGAGGTGGGGCTTGCCAAGAGATTCATAATTCCCTTTCCCATAAGATTGGTCTCCTAGTAGTTGAGGACTTTTGGAGTTGATCGTGGACATTCGATTCAACTAGGTAGGTAGTACATCTCTCTTCTGCTCTCACGCACACAGTAGGAACTCAGGCCGTGATCGTTAGTGTTTTCTCTGGGCAGTGGCAAATGCAGGCATGGCGTGGAGACTGCATGGCGTTGAGCAGCACACTGCTGGGTGAATGGTAGGAAGTCAGAGAGTGTCCCACTACCTTTTTGAGTTCCATTTGAGGCCTAGGATGAACCACGTTGTGGTGACAATAATAAAAATAATACTTTGAGCGCTTGCTTTACGTGGATTAATAGCATTCTTATAACAGCTTCCTGGGGTCTTTTTATTAGCCCCATGTTCCGGAATAAAAAAATAAAAGTGCTAACCTGTCTGAGACCTCAACTAAGAACTTGTAGAGTTGGTCAGACTCTAGAGCTCTTGTACCAACTTGGTACAGAACTGATGAATGAATGAGGAGAGGCCATTACTAGATCAGCAACTTGAAACTTCCGTGAAAGTCATGTCTATGCTGACTTATTTGAACTTTCCTATTACTTTTCTTTTAGGCAATTGAAGATGAAGGGGGTAATCCTGATGAAATTGAAATTACCTCCGAAGGAAACAAGAAGACATCAAAGAGGTCCAGCAAAGGTATTTAGGATTTTCTAAGCCACTACTAATGTTAAAAACTTTTTTCAAAACTCCTTTCTTTGCTAATGTTCCTTGTCTGCTTGGCTGTGTTAGGGGCCTGTTGATGGTCCGTCAGTCAAATGGGTCTGAAATGGAGCTTTGCATTTTCTTTCAAGAGTTCTTCGCTATATTTTGTTACTTGTGGGAATTCAAACAAGATGGAAGGGATATTTGCACTTTTGTTTTCCTCTGTAGGTTTCTCAGCAGCACTTGCTTAGCCAGGTCCTTCAGTTCTTGAAATTGAGAGCATTTAGGGCTCAGATGGTTGAACCTCCTTTAGTTCTATCTTGCAGGAAATAGCTTCCCCTTCTCCTGACAAAACAGACTTGCTCTCAAAACTGCCTACTGCATAAAAAGCCACATTCCACATGATATGACCCTTGCCATCTGACCCAAATCTCCCATTTCCACTTCTTCCCCAGTGCTTCCTCTGCTACATCTTGGACTTTAGTCAGTCCCCAGACATGTGGTTCACTCTCTTGGGAGCACATGTGCTCCGCCCACTGTTCGACATCTGTTTGCATTCAAGGCAACTTCTGACCCCACTAATAGCAACTCATCCTCTAAATAGCAACTCAGGTCCTCTAAACTACCACTTAGTGTCTTATCATACTTTCTTATACCTTGATTTAATACTTATGTCACTCTGCTTGTGCCATAACTAGATATTTGAGGAGCTGTATCTTCCTGTTCCCCCCCCCCATTTACTCAGTAAATTAACATGATAATATTTAACTGTTGTCTTAAGAAAGAATCAGCTAAAATTGTGTTTCACTGTTCTGAGATGTCTCTTGGTAATTGAAGACCTTGTTGCTCAGGCCCCAAACAAAATGAAGTATTCGTATTATCTTACTGATGGTAAAGAATTGGCTTTGAAATGTCTTGAGAGCAGACACCAGTGTCAGCCACACTGCTGTAAGCTCTAGGAGAATAGGCAGTGACCTCACTTCGAAATGAAGACAGTACACTGTGCATTTTTATCTTTGCCAAGGCAGAGCGTACTGGAGAATTGACAGACAATTGTAGTAAGGGAAAATAGAGCCTGGGGAACTCCTTGTTTGTTTTCCTTTTCCTTTTGATAAAAGGAATCTGGTTTGTGTTTAAGGTTTTTAAAAATACAGACAGCCATGCATTGAGTAAAATGTAGATGTTCCTTCTTTTCCCTGTCAAGAAGCAACCTATTAAGTAAAAGTTTAGATATACTTTCCCAGACTTTTCTGTGTATGGGTTTTTTTTTTAAGATTTATTTTTTATTTATACATACAAGCTGGGGTACAGGCCAGAGGCGTGTGGCGGCGAGAGGGTTCACCAGAGACAGAGCGGGGAGCAGAACAGGCAGATCAGAAATACGCTGCTGAGGGGAGCAGCGGGCGAGGCAGGAGAGGTCTGCAGCGCCATGTGGGACTCTCCCCGGCCGGGTGTCGAACTCCGCGTCACCGCTGCCAACAGCTCCACAGTGCAGCGCTTAACCGCTGCGCCGCTAGGGAGGCCCTGTGTATGCATTTTTTTTAAGTGAATACATAAAGATGTGCATATGCCTAGCTAGCTATATTTTTCCTTTAAAAATTGGGTCTTACTGGGCCTCCCCGGTGGCGCAGCGGTTGAGCGCTGCGCGGTGGAGCTGTCGGCCGCGAGCGATGCAGGTTCGACGCCCGGCCGGGGAGATTCCCACATGGTGCAGCAGACCTCTCCTGCCTCACCCGCTGCTCCCCTCAGCAGTGTATTTCTGATCTGCCTGTTCTGGTCCCCACTCTGTCTCTGGTGAACCCTCTCGCCGCCCTGCGCCTCTGGCCTGTACCCCAGCTTGTATACATAAAAATAAATTAAAAAATTAAAAAAAAATTGGGTCTTACTGCACAAAAGAGTCTATAAATTTTATTTTTGTATACCACCTTAAGGACATCTTTATATGTGCTATAAAAAAATAAATAGACTTCATTCTTTTTTGACAGGTTAGTAGTCATCCTTCATATGCCTGTAGCAAATTTAGTTCATCAGTCTTTTCATTGCTAGCCTGTGGAGTTTTTGTTTGTTTTTGTTTTTTTCACAGTTTTCTCTATGCACTTACAACTGTCAGTGCTACCATGAGTCAGAGATATCTATGTAGTTGAAGGGTTTTAAAATGGGCACTAACAAAATAGTTGCCCAATAATCTGTTCTGGTGAATATATTTCCCAATGGTGGGAGTTCCCATTTCTTCACTCTACTTAATATTGAATTTTTTAAATGTTGTATGGAGGAAAAATATTTCATTGTGTTTTTCGGCATTTCTTCATAGGTGGTTTTCATCAGCATTTCTTCACAGATTAGACAGCTCCTGATAATTGGCCATTTTATATTTTCTAAATTGGTGTTTCTTGCCCCCTGCCCATTTTTCTACTGGGTTGCTTGTCTTACTGACGTTTGAGGGTTCTCATATAAAATGTCTCTCAGTTTTTTTTCTCAATCTGTCATTGTTTTGGTCATTAAGGTTTCAATATTTAATGTAGGCAGTTCTGTCAAACTGTTCTGTATGGTTTCTATTTTATGTTGTGGTTTTAAAAAGCCTCATTTGCTTTAAAAGTATAAAAAAATTTCTACATTGTAGTGTAAGATTTGTGGTTTTACTTTTACGTTTGAATATTTCATTTGGAATTTATTTTTACTTATGATATGAGGTAGATAGGGATCAAAATATGAAACATTCCTATCAGGAAAGTTCTTGTGCCCTTTTTCAGTCACACCTCCTCCTTACTCCCAAAACAAAACCACAAAATGTTGTGATTACTTTCACCATTAGATTGATTTTGCCTGTTCTAGAACTTCATGTAAAATAGAACCATTCAGTACAAACGCTTCTGTGTCTGGTTTATTTTGTTCAGTATAATCAGTTCCATACTGGAGTACATTGTGATGTTTCAGAGAGCAAGTCTCTTTTAAG
Source organism: Scalopus aquaticus (assembly GCA_004024925.1). Classification (NCBI taxonomy): domain Eukaryota; kingdom Metazoa; phylum Chordata; class Mammalia; order Eulipotyphla; family Talpidae; genus Scalopus; species Scalopus aquaticus. Next base: position 15,218 of record PVIJ01016828.1, on the reverse strand, counting down.
TTCTGCTGAATTATGTTCAACAACATTATTTGATTTTATAAAGATTTTAACTGAAAATAGAGGTCTTCTGTCCTTGTTTATTGAACAAACTCAAAATGGTTTCAAATCAGCATGCTTTTTATTTTCATCAGAATCCCAGAAAACTTGTCTCAGGTAATCTTAATACTCCTCCGGTATAGTATCCCACCAATAATTTGTTTAGCAGAATCTTTCAAAAAGTTACCAGCAAAATAAATTTGACTGGAAAGGTAAAGTCAGCATGTTAGGTTTTTCAAGCTGTTACCTGATTTTTGTGCTGTGGGTTATGTTGACATAATTTCATCCTTAAAGAAAAGTAGTAATAATAATACAGGAATTTCCATATATCCTTCACCCAGATTCCCAAAATGTAAGCATCTTACTACAATTTATATTCTCTCTTTACACACACACACACACACACACACACACACACACACACACACACACACTCTTTTCCTAAACTATTTGAGAATAAAGTGCAGGCATGTTTCCCTTTGTCCTACATATTATAGTATTACGTACAGCAAGGGCATTCCATAACCTTAGTTATCAAAATCAAGACATCAGCATTGATAGATGTAGTTGTTTGTTCCAGTAATGTTCTTTACAGCTCAAAAGGAAAAACAAATCAGGGTCATGCATTAGATTCAGTTACCACATCTCTTTCATTTCCTGTAATCTGGAACACTTCCTAAGACTTGTGACATTGCCATTTTTGAAGAGTACATACAGTTTGTTTTGAACCCCATTTTTCAATTTGGGTTTTATTTTTTTCATAACCAGGTTTATTTAAATTACACACTTTTGTCAGAAATACCTACAGAAATGTTAATCTTCTGTGTAGTCTCTCCAGGATCAGGTGCTATCAATTTGAGTAAGTGACTTCAAGTGGTATTGGTCAAATTTCTCCAAGGGAAAGTTACTGTCTTACCCATTGTAATTGTATCTTTGGGGAAGATACCTTGAGACTTACATAAATATCCTGTTTATCCTGCCACTGGTTTCAGCATCCACTGCATCTTACCTAATGGTAATTTTCTAAGCTTACTGTTCCTTCTGTATTTGTAAGTTGCTTTTCTACCATCAGAGACAGCTTGCCCTTCTTTCCAGTGTGAATTTAGAGAGTCTTACTTGGTTCAGCAAGTTATAAACCTTTGTGATTATCATTTTGATGTTCAGAGTGCCCCATCAAGAGACCTTCTAGCTGGTCCCTGTATCTTTTTGGCATCACACATATTCTTCTAGCGTTTACTTACTTTCTGGCAGAAGATATTCTAGTCTCTTGTGTTTTCCCTGCTCCACCCGTGGCCAATTCTTCCAAGTTACCATGTTCCTTTTTGTGTAGTATGGTACTATTTGCTACTGGGATGTCAACGCCTAGGTCATTGCTGGCTTTGTATGGTCTGTTGGACTGAATATGCCTCATGAAATTAAGTAGGATTAAAGCAATCAGAAATAGGTCAGAGACAGTTGGATAAATATTTTTATTAAAATCATGGCACTTACCATGGGTTATCACTTGATATCTTAGATTTTTGAGGTCATAATTACTCTATCTGCAAATCAATTCTTAAGCAAAATGTTGTCAGGTCAATGTATAAAAATATATGAAAACACATAGAAAAATATATAAATATAAACGTGAGCATTTATACATGTATATAGTGTTTTTAAATAGTAAATAAGATCTACGAAAGTGAAAATTCAAAGGCCTCCCTGGTAGCATAGGGGTTAAGTCTCAGCACTGTCACACTGTGACCGCTGCAGCCTAGTTTAATCCCCAGCCAGGGACCTAACCCACTTATGGCGCAGCAGACCTCTCCTGTGTCGCCAGCTGCTCCCCCTAGCCATGTATTTCCGTAGATCTGCCTGTTCTGCTCCCCACTCTGACTCTGGTGCATTCTCTCTCTCACACGCACACACACACACACCTCTGGCCTGTACCCCAGTTCTTCTGTGTATAAATAAGTAAATAAATCTTTTAAAAAAACAACAGGGCCTCCCTGGTGGCGCGATAGGTTAAGTCTCAGCACTATGAAGCTATCTGTAGCCACTGCAGCACGAGTTTGATCCCTGGCCAGGGGGCTTCCCACATGGCGCAGCAGACCTCTCCTGTCTCGCCTTTTGCTCCCCTCTGTCTCTGGTGGATCCTCTCGCCCCCTCCTCACTTCTCTGGACTGCACCCCAATTCTTGTATGTATTAATAAATACTTTTTTTAAAAAAAAAGTAAAATCAGAGAAAATTCAAGACTTTATGGTGTGACTAGTTTTGAAAATGGTTTCCTAGATACTGTAACATGTCAGACTAAGTTGTGGATTACTCCGAAGTAACCAGAAATGTTTGAAATATAGCGATGTAAATTTGCCTTCATTTTATGGTAGAATATTGGAAACAGTTGAAAGAGAATTCGTTCGTTGTAAAGGTAGCACTGAGGATTTTTCTGTGACGATTTTGGGACAGTTTACTAACTAGTGGTAAGAACAAGTTCTTTTCCTACCTCCTTTCATGCAAATAGAAACTCCAGCTAGGGTAGTACTTTAGTAACTGTGGTAAGGAAGACCTGCAATGAAATGAAAGCTAAAAAAATTAAATTAAAAAATATTTTTGATAGCATGAAAATTTTAAGCCTCCTTACAAAAGGCACCATAAATAATTAAGACATGCAAACGGGGGGCGGGGGAGGCCAGCGCTCGCATGCACGCACACACGCACATCTCCAGAGAAGTCAATAAGGAAAACAGACAGTTCAGTCAAGCAAAGATGACAAATCGACAATTCATAGGATAAAGAAAAAAACATGGCCTATATATAAGAAAAGATTCTCTTGCTTGTAATTGAAGGATTACATATAAAAATGAGATCTCTATTTCCCTATCACACTGGTGGAAATATGCACAATTTTTAATATCTGACATTTGGCACAAGTATGAGGAAATGGGTAGTCGATAGTAAGTTGATAAGGCCATTTTGGGAGGTCGCTAAGCTAGGGAACACAAGAATTTGAAAGTTGGAGGTGGGTTTATATATAAAAATATTATAAGCCTTTTAATATCAAGAGCAGATTACAGAAAGTAACAATGTGATCTCATTTACATAACAATTTATTTCAGTCCTTAATCTATATTTATGTAAATGCCATAGAAAATGTCTTGTAGGGAACCAAACTGTTAGTGGTTACCTCTTATGAGGGTGAATCTTAGAGTAGTGTAATGAAATGAGTGAATCTTTTAATGGAATCATCTGTGTAATTGCACAAGTGTAATCAAGTAATGACCCTTCTGAAGCAACTGTCCCAATGCAGCAGGGTCTGTGAGGGAGGTTATCTCACAAGTGAGTTTGGACATAATCGTTGAGGCAGATGTTAATAGCAGAAGAGCGATAGAATCCCAGACTTGGGGTCTGGGCGCTGTCTCATGGGCCGAGCGCAGGGCGATTCCTGTAAGGTGGAGGCAAGAACGAGGATGATGCTTCACCGTGTTACAAGGATTTGACGGGCACCTTTTCCCTTCTTAATGAAGATACATGGTGCCAGACGGTTTTTGCCAGAGAGGTATTTTCTATCCACATTAATTGGATTGGGTTAAACACATTGCCTTCCACCTTTGAAAAGGAATAGTTGTTCGTAAGCATACCAGTTGGGTGGTATATTTCTATGTTGAAAATCAGACATTGTTAGGATGATCTTGATATTTCTGGTGGTTTCTTACCCAGGAGAATTCCTCCCCTGGAAGGGCTCTGGGCAGCAGTGTGCTGTACCACTGCTCATAAGTTAAGTTGGTCGTGAAAGTGGAAAACCCTGATTCTGCTTGATGGAACAACTGCCTTTCTTGTAAAAGGGAGAGTAAAGTGTAAAGGATGGCGAGTTTGTGGTAATAACCTACCTAAATTATCCTAGTAACTAGAATTGGAAGTGGGGAAGAAAAAAAGCCAATGTGCACATTCTTAAAAAATAAGCGGCAGCTTCATCAAATAGAATAAATCTGGGACGATGCCTCTGCCGCATGGTCCTGGCCCATTTACAGAAACTTCCAATTTGAGTCCAAACATTTGCAACTGGTCATAATTTGCCATAGGGTATTATAAAATGGTAGTGAGGTTCCCAACCAGCCACCAAAGCACATAACATACTGAAATCCAGCACTAGTCATCTCCTATCTTAAATAAGATTATGCCTAGAAACATGAATGAAATGAGAATATATACAAATCAAGTACTATAGGCTGTATGTAGGTTATAAGGAAATTCTTAGACCCGAGAAAGGTTTTTGTAAGAATCCTCAGTTGTGGTATGAGTGATCATGCTTAGGGTTTGTTTTGCTTTTCCTATTTTTCTGAATGCTATGTTTTTGTAAACCTACAAGAAATCATTAAATATAGACATTAATGTCTGGTTCCTCTGTATTACTTGAAACAATTCTTACTAGCTTTTAAAAGTTAATCTTAAGGGCCCCCCTGGTGGCATGGGGGTTAAGTCTCAGTGCAATCATGCTGTCACAGCTGCAGCTTGGGCTTGATCCCTGGCCAGGGAGCTAACCCACATGGTGGCTCAGCAGACCTCTCCTGTCTCACCTGCTGTGAGTGTGCTTCAGTAAATCTGCCATTCTACTCCCTGCTCTGTGTCTCATGAACCTTCTTAACCCCACCCCCCCATACCTCTGGCCTACACCCCAGTTCTTCTATGCAAAAATAAAAGTTTAAAAAAGTTAAACTAAAAGTGAAGCAACAGAAGATATCAAAAATGGGGCTGGGGAGACACCTAGAGAAGTCTCAACCAGCGGAACTTTGAAATATGTCTGATAAGGAGTTTAAGACACCAGTTATAACCATGCTTACCAAGTTAAGAAAAGCAATGGGTCATGAAAAACAGGAATGTAGGGCCTCCCTGGTGGCGCAGTGGTTGAGCGCTGTGTTGTGGAGCTGTCAGCAGCGCGCGATGCGAGTTCGATGCCCAGCCGGGGAGAATCCCACATGGTGCGGCAGACCTCTCCTGCCTCCCCCGCTGCTCCCCTCAGCAGTGTATTTCTGATCTGCCTGCTCTGCTCCCCACTCTGTCTCTGGTGAACCCTCTCACCACCCCACGCCTCTGGCCTGTACCCCAGCTTGTATGTATAAATAAATAAATCTTAAAAAATAAATAAATAAAAGAACTGGTATCGAATATCCCCAAAAAATTTTTTAAAAAAGGAATGTAAAAAAAGGTCAGGAAAATATGAGACTCTTATAATTGAAACTAAAACATAACCAAAAAAAATTGAATAGAGGGTCTTAACTGTAGGCAGATGCAAATAATGAAGAGACTTAGCAGGAAAAGCACAGTGGTAGAAAAAACACATGCACACAAGAATAGTAAAATTAAAACTGCTTAAGAGTATTTTTGGGAATAACCTAAGAAGAAATATCTGTATCATTACAGTCCCCAAAGAAGAGAAAGAGAAAGGCATAGAAATTTTAAATAATTGCTGAGAACCATCTCAACCTGGAAAATTAACCGGATGTCCTGAACCAAGAGACCCAAAGAGTTCCAGATAAAATAACAAATCAACATGCTCCAAGATACGTTATAATTAAGCTGTTGGAAGTTGAAAGCTAGTGGTAAGGACAGACTATTAAAAGCATCAAAAGAAAGCAGCATATCCTATAAGGGAACAACCTATTAGACTGTGGACTTCTCCGTGGAAATCTTAGAGGCAAGAAGGAAGTGGCAGGAGATACTTAAAATACTCAAAAAAAGATTTCCAGCTTAGGAAATCTGGGTCGAAAAAAATGAAATTATCATTATTTGCAGTGATAATGATACCATACATTAAAAAAAAAATCTTTTTTAAAAAACTTCCACCTAAAAGCAATTAGAAATAGTAAATACAGCATACTGGCAAGTTATGATATCAGCTGTAAGAATCTGCACTTTTATATACAAACAATAAAAAAATTAAAATGCTTTCATAACCACTTAGAAAAGAATCATATACCTAGGGATTAAATTAACCAAGGACATAAAAATAAAAACCTATAAAACTTTATTAGAGGATAGTGATCATGACATAAGAAGGTGAAAAGACATTTTATGCTCATGGATAGGGAAAATGAACAAACTCAAAATGGTTATTTTGCTAGAAGCAATATATAAATTTATTGCAGTTCCCATTCTACAAAGAAACTGAATAAAAAGTATTAAAATTTATATGAAACCATAAAAGGCCTTGTATAACAAAATCAACACTAAGAGGACATAGAAGAAGCAATCTCAGTTTCCATTCATAGGACTGGATCCAGAAGATTTGGCATATCCATACATTGAAATACTAGTCAGTCATAAGAAAAGACTAAATGTCATTCACAGCAAAATAAAAAGAGTTTGAGAAAATTATCTGTAAAAAAGCAAGTCTAACAAAGACAAATGTTGGACTTTTACATAGGGATTGTTTGACAAAGCAAAATACTTACAAAAAATATTGAACAGTAATAAATGAGTTCTCTGAGCCTAAGAGAAAAGGGTAGAGAGAGTCAAAAGTAGATAAAAGATGGTGATTGGGGCTAGAGGAGTGGATACCTAGGAAAACATAGAAAAGAGCTATAAAGAGAGACTAGCCTTACCAGATAGTACACAAACAAACAAAAATACAGAAAAAGAAATTGGACTAAAATCAGGGGGGAGGATATCAGGGCTTTAGCTTCTTTGTTTAAATATACAGATTATATATATTGAATGATAGATACTTAAGAAATGAAAAATGAATAGTGGACAGAATACGGGATGAGATACCCACATCATACCAGTGAGAAGGGCCCATATTTTTTTTAAAAATTGACAACAAAAAATACTGACAAGGGTATGGAGAAAAAGGAACCCTTTCACACTGCTAGTGAGAATGCAAACTGGTCCAACCATTATGGAAAGCTATGTGGAGGGCCATCAAACTACTGAAAATGGAGTACCATATGACCCAACAATGCCACTCCTGGGGCTCTACCCAAAGAACAAAAAACATGAATTCAAAAAGAAACCTGCACTCCTGTGTTTATTGCAGCACTGTTTACAATAGGTAAGATACGGAAACAACCTAAATGCCAAAAATAGATGATCAGGAAGATGTGGTGTATATATACACAATGGAATACTATTCAGCAATCAAAAAAAAGATAAGCTCATGCCATTTGTAGCAATGTGGATGGAACTAAAAGGGATTATGCACAGTGAAATAAGTCAGAAGAAAAAAAAATATCGGATAGTTTCGCTTATAGGAGGAATATAGAGAAATCAAACCAGGCATCAGGAAAAAAGACAAACTGTAAGTTGGAGACATTCAGCAGGTTGAGAGGGAAGAGCACAAAAGACTGGTGACAATTCCCAAGTGAGTTGGTAGTGGGAATTTTATGGGGATTACACTTGAGAGAAATCAAACATTGTACAAAAATGAACAAAAATATATTTTTAAAAGTGATCTATACATGAAGTTAATAGCTTTGACTGCGTGAAAGTGAAATTTACCCACAAACAAAATAGATTAGTGAAGAACCAGGAGAAAATTCACATTGTACCTGTGACATATCGATATAAAACAGAAAAGTAACAGAAGTTTTTAAATGGCGAAATGGTATAAATAAGAAATTTTTTAAGATTTATTTTTTTATGCATACAAGAGCTGGGGTATAGGCCAGAGGTGCAGGGGGTGAGAGTATTCACCACAGACAAAGTGGGGAGCAGAACAGGTGGATCTACTGAAGTACACTGCTGAGGGGAGAGTGGGCGAGGCAGGAGCGGTCTGCCACGCCATGTGGGAAGATCCCTGGTTGGGGATTGAACTTGTGTTGCCGTGGCTGCAGATAGTTTCATAGTGCTGAGACTTAACCCCTTGCACCACCAGGGAGGCCCATAAATGAGAAATTTTTACAGGCAAATGGCTTAACAGTTGAACCTTAGTAATCAGATAAATTCAGGTTAAAGGGAGTGTTCCTTTTTTGATTAGCACATTAACAAGACTAAAAGAAAATAGATAATTTTGATAGATTTAGAAAGGTTGGTACTTCTGCTCACTTGTAATTTTGAGTTGAACAAACTTAGGGTGTCTTGATGATACATGGGGTTTTTTAAAAAACAAACTAAAAATAACACTCTTCCATACTGGTAATACCATTTCTAGAAATATGTTCTAAGATGATCATTACTTGTATGCAAAAAAAGAATTGATGCTATTTATCTTTATGACCATTTTAAACTTCTAAAGGTGTAGGTACTGATCATAGATGGTATGGTATCTTCTTATAATGCTGTTAACACATTGTTTGCAGGAAACTTATTTATACGTTTTATGTTGACTGGTAGTAGAGTGCGGGACACGTATCAATACGTTTTTTATAGACTAGCGGTAGAATGCGGGTAACGTATAAATATGTTTATTTTAATACTTTTTTTTTATACTTAAAAAATTAGCAAAAATGGCCCGCGCCACCTGTTAGCACGCGATAAAAACTACCTGCAAACAATGTGTTAAAAAAATACATAGGGTCTCCCTGGTGGCACAAGGGGTTGCCTCAGCACTATGAAGCTATGGGCAGCCACTGCAAATGAGTTCAATCCCTGGCCAGGGAGCCGACCCCCATGGCACAGCAGATCTCCCCTGTTCTGCCTGCTGCTCCCCTCAGCAGTGTATTTCAGTAGATCCACCTGTTCTGCTCCCCACTCTGTCTCTGGTGAATCCTCACCCCTCCCCCCGCTCCCCCCCACCTCTGGCCTACACCTCAGTGCTTGTATGCATAAATAAGTATTTTTTTAAAAATCATGTAAAGATGTTCACAACATACTAAGGAAAAAGATTCTAGAATGGCAATGACAGTATAATGCTGTTTTTACAGTACATGTGATGCCTATCAAACTATGTATGGAAGGATAATTATTTGTCATCTGTAATAAGGAGGGCTAACTCTAGATGGTAAAATTAATTATGACTAACTTTTTTGCTTATTTGTGTTGTATGTGTGGGAAAACATGTTGCATGTCATTAACTAAATATCATCACAATTGTATGAGATAATATTCTTCCTTTAACCAAAGCCATTAGACAAGAAGCCTAGACCTTTCGATGGTCTAGTGTGCTAAGAGCCCACCTTGCTAAGAGCCCATTTCCAGTTCTTTATACTTCTCCAGCCTCCTGATTAGAACAGAACCTCTTCTGCAAGTATGGGGCTGCCTTGTCCACCGTGGCCTACCATGACTAATTGCATATTATGTCTAAGTTGGGAAGAGGCATAAATGTTTTAGGTGCTCACTTATGTAGTGCAAAAGGCCTGCAAAAGTAAAAGTTACTGTTTCTAAAAAATGCATGTATTGACTTCATGCTGTAAACAATTTTCCTTTAGGGCGTAAACCAGAAGAAGAGGGCGTAGAAGATAATGGACTGGAAGAAAATTCTGGCGATGGACAGGTATGTGCAGCCTTGTTGATGATAAGCTGGTAAAGGGATCGGTTGCCATTGCGTGATGGTTGGTTTTGTTTCATAACAGGAGGATGTCGAAACCAGCTTGGAGAACTTGCAGGACATTGACATGATGGATATCAGTGTGCTAGATGAAGCAGAAATCGATAATGGAAGTGTTGCAGATTGTGTAGAAGATGATGATACTGATAATCTCCCAGAGTCCCTGTCTGATAGCAGAGAGCTGGTGGAGGGAGAAATGAGAGAGCTTCCTGAGCAACTTCAAGACCATGCTGTAGGTAACTTGGCAGTGTGTCTAAAATGTCCCAGAATGTATCAGTTCCTCAGATACCATAATAGATTAATTTTCTATTTGGAATTAAATTATTTTTTAATGTCATTTCATAAGATGGTAACTAATCTGTTCACATGCAAAAATCAGATGAATCTGAAAACACACCTTGGTTTGTTGAAAAGTGGTGTTTCTATTCTAGTATATGCTATCCTTTAGCATAATGCACTATGAAACTTTTTGAGGACACTATTCAAAACCTTCTAATAGGTTATAAGAGATTGGTGTGGTATCATGGTTTGAGACCTTGAAAATAGCAAAATAGACATCGAAAGCTGGTCAGTTCCTCTTAGGAACTGATTGTTACTCCTAGTAAGTTCAACCTTTTAAACTTGGACATTGTTTTTGATGCTTAGCTTTTTTCAAGTTAGAAATAAATCCAATGTGTAATGCAATTATAATGGCAAAACTCTCAGGCACTTAGGCATTATGTCCTTAATCCTTTATTACAACTCTGACATTACAACTCTTTCATTGTAATAAAGGCTAATTCCAGGCTAATTCCAAGTCCTTCTATTTAATTTATACACTACAGTGCCTCAGTGCCATGAATTTACTGGGTTATTTTACTATCAGGAAGATGGATGATTGTCAGATAGAAAAGGCAATGGAAATTAGAATCATGAGGAGTCTCTGTAGGAATCCTTACATGTTGGTCCTTGGAAGGACATACCTAGTTTTCATAGCCCTCCTCTGAGATCTCGTGGAATGATGTTTCCCGAGGAGTTCCAAGGGAAGAAACCCCTGTTCTCTTGCTAGTTCATCTAGTTCTGCCATTTCTCAGAGTAATGGTTAAGTAATCAGTAATGGTTAAATATCTTAGACGTAGTAGAAGTAGCATAATTTAAGAGTAAAAACATAGATTTGGTGTCTGATACTTAATTTTATGTGTGAATTGGGGCCTTATTATAAAAATAGTATGTTTTGGGAGGATGAGTGCTTATCACAGGCTTCGAGAAGAAATCATCAAACTGTAGACCTGATCCAGTCAGATCTCTTGGGACACAGCCACACCTATCGGTGACAGTTGTCTGTGGCTGATTTCATGATACAATGGCAACAGTAGGTGAGTTGTGACAGAGACCATCTGGCCTGCAAAGCCTGAAATACTCTCTGGCCTTTGACACTTTACTGACCTTGGCGTAGAGCAGTGCCTGGCACCATAGGGTGGTTGCTTACAGGTTACCTGGACTTTGCTCGTTCTGTGTTCCTGTCTCCACACCTAATTTAGAAGTCAGTGACAAGGTGCCAGCCACCTCAAGGGCACCATTCCCAGCATCAGCATCCCTATTTAGGGAAACAGTGGCAGCCTTGGAAATTAAATAATGTGCTCTATAGCCTGCTTGTAGACATCGCGCCTGGAAGAGTGGCCCCCACAACTGGTATTCCTCTGTACACCAGCCAATTTCACTCTCTTCACCTTAACTTGGACTTTTTTTTTGTTTGTTTCTTTGACTTATATCTTGAAATCCACACTGGTAGTTTACCAGATTTTCCTAGCCTATCTGCAGGTAGACATTATATAATTTTTTTTCAGTCAGTAAGGAATCACATTATGATGCTGTTTTGCTTACTGTACTGTTGAAAATTTTATAAGTGATTTTTCATGGCTGTTCATTTTCATTGTATGGGTATACCATTGAGTTACCTTGTTATTCATGAAATAAACTACATTCTATTTTGTTACAGGTAGAGGACAAAGAAACTCTAAACAATTTAGATACTTCATCATCTGACTTCACTATATTACAGGTAAATTGTTGTATGTCTCAATAATTTAGAATCACAGGTTTGGCTAGATCTGGGAAACACTTTAGGCGTTGTATGGCACTCCCTACTAAAAGTCATCAACATTTGTTAATCAGTATCTTCAGCGGGATTTTTGCTTTCCACTTTCCCCAAATGTAATGTGCCTGTTGCAGAGGCCTTATCCTGAGTTCCACTACCCCACTTGGAGCACGGTGGCTTACCTGCAGCTGTGAGGAGAGCAGGGCTTGTTTGTTGGATTGTAGGGGGAGGGTAACCCTTTTTCAGAGTGATTAAGAGGCCCAGGTGAGGATTTGTAGGGAGGGGGCAAGGAACCTTACTTCACATATGGAAAAGGTGGATTCTCAGGGGTTCTCATTCTATCTTGGGGACTTTTTCTCAAAGAAAATGCACAACCTTACCTTTAGGGTCAGGGTTTCTCTGCAGCTCCAAAGTGACCTAACCCATTCCCGTTTCAGAAAGGAATGGTGTTGGGTCTTGTCAGAATTTCTCTAGTGTCTTTCTAGGCTGGAGATTCCCGTGTTAAAGTGGACAGTATATAAGTTAGGTAACCTCTCCCAGACAGAAATGGAAATATATTCATTTTCCTCTGGAGAAAGATAAGGAGAGAGTTGTTCTGCCTAGAATGGTCCTTTGCTTCAGAGTCTTAATTCCTAGAGTGAGGTATATTACATGGGGGGAAAAAAAAGACTGATGAAAATAAATGAAACAGTGAGGGAAATGAACTGGTACTTAGGAGTTCCCCAGAATGGTAGGTCAACTCCCAGCGGAAGTTTCACACCATTCATGACCATTTAATGAATGTGTTAAGCACTTGTGATGTATCAGGTGTAAATTCAGAGAAGAATGAAAAGAAAGGATGACCTTTCTCCAGCCCATCCAACCCACACATGAAGTAAATGTAGATAGCATTGGGAAGTGGCCAGGGCTGATGCAGTTTCCCAGTCACACAGCCTTTGCTCAAATCTTTGTTCTGTAATGTGTCCTTAAGCAAGTTTGTTAGTTATTCTCTGCCAGTCTCCTAATCTGAAAGGGAGGATGTTAATAGTATCATTCTGCAAGGACTAATAACATATGTTTGTGTATGGTGCTGAAATTATGCCTAGAACCGTGCTCATCGGTGTTGGCTGGAATTCCAGAATAATATACCTTGTGCAGAGGAAAAGGTAGGAGCCAGAGACCACATATAGAGAGAAGAGAAAGATCCTTCTTTAGTGGATAGTGGTTGGCACCATTAGGACAAGCCTTTCTCAGGTATATAGCCCCTGAACTGAATACTGAGGGAAGTACGTAGGGCTTGGAGACTCAGTATACATGGGCCTGTGGGGAAGGTGGTAGCTTGGGAGAAACCATTGCTGAAGACTAGGCCACAGAGGGACATGTGCTCGCCACAACAGACAGACAGAGATGGGGGTCATAAAACCAGATAGTGCTAAGTGAGGTGTAGCACTGGTCTGAATGCCAGGGCTTCCTGGGGAGGGTATGGAAGGTGTTTCGGAATTAGAGGTGGCCAGGTGGGAACCCTGACTTTGCTAAGGAAGAGGAGTGTAATCCTGGAGAGCCACTCAAATGACCAGGTGGGCAGGGAGTGCCTCTCTTCCCTTAATCTTGAATTTTTAGAAAGGAACTCTATATCCATTAAGTGAAAAACTGGTTTTCTGATTAGTATCAGACAAATTAGTATCCTGTTAGACACTAATGTGGGGCAATGAAAAACACTACTCTCCTTGCCTTGAGTTCAGCTAGCAGGACAGAACAGCAAGGGATGAGTTCATCACCATATGCAAGATGTTGCCAGCACCCAGGAAGTAAAGCCAGGTACTGGGCCCTTTCAGAGTAGCCCGAGTCAGAGGGTTTAGGGCCACGAGAGCTAAGATGGATGCCAACAGCCTTAGACCTTTTCCTGAACAAGCTGGTTGTCCACCTGTTGGATTTGTCAGTATCCTAGTCTGTGTTTTTAAATCCCCCTTTTAAGTAAAGTTTTGGGTTGTTTGTAACCTTAGGTCTTGTCCATCTGGCACAATCTTATTTATATTTTTTGTTGCAGGAAATTGAAGAGCCATCCTTGGAGCCAGGTACTGTTAAATGAAAAACTTACCAGCGGGGGTTTGGAGCCATTCTAGTTTTTCCACTTTCTCTAATTTGAATTCTTTAATGAAAGAGTTGCCTTACTGTAGTATACATTGTTCTAAAGGTTTACGATCCAGAACATACCAGGATCATAGAGATTGGAAACCCAGCCATATCACCAGATCTGTGAGAGTGGCTAACCTTTCATTACAAAATACATCAATGAGATGAAACAATCTCATGCCTTTTTCAAAGTAAATGGCACTTAAACATATGTAAAAAGAGTTTGCATGCCTCTTTAGAGCTAATGTCTCTGACCCCACAGAACAGATCTTGTGATATTGGGCAGTATCTTAACTTTATGGTTTTTAATTCAGGCAGTGCAGGTAGTGGTAGGGAGCTATGTGTTAAAACATTGAGACGTAACTGGATTCCAGAAGAGGAAAGAGTTTCTTCATGAGAATTCCAAACAAATACTATTCACTTTCTGGACTACAAATATCTCAAAACACCGATGGAAGAGATTCTGGTTTTCATGTTGGACTGTTCTGTTAAAAGAAATTCAAAGAAATTTGGAAATTGAGCTGTTCAGTGAATGGTGATACATTCAGTTAAGCAACTTGGACTTTGGAAGCTAAATTTGGAAGAGTCATATATAAACGACGACAGAATGAAGACTGTCAAGAATCAGCCAGAAGGTTTTGGGGGTTAAATCTCTGGGATGCTTTTCTCTTCCATGTAGCATAGAGGCTTGCTCTAGCAGTCGGTTGGAGTGCAGGTAGTGTAACCAGTGTAACTTTGTGTACCCTCGGGTTTTCCAATCTCTGTGTAGCTAGCAGTTCTCTTGGTGTTAGTGTGGCAGCCGTGCTAGTTCCGCATTTGTGATTGCTTTATTTCCCTGGTAATTAAACCTTGTGCCATTCTATTCCTGTTAAATCCGTAGAAAATGAGAAAATACTCGACATTTTGGGGGAAACTTGTAAATCTGAGCCAGTAAAAGAAGAAGGTTTCGAGCTGGAGCAGCCATTTGCACAGGACACAAGTAGCGTGGGGCCAGACAGAAAGCTTGCGGAGGAAGAGGACCTTTTTGACAGCGCCCATCCGGAGGAGGGTGATTTAGATTTGGCCAGCGAGTCAACAGCACAAACTCAGTGGAGCAAGGCAGACACCCTGTTAGCGGTAGTGAAAAGGGAGCCCGTGGAGCAGACAGGCGATGGCGAGAGGACGGACTGTGAGCCTGTAGGGCTAGAGAAGCCAGTTGAGCAGAGTAGTAAAGCCTCAGAGCACGCGGAAGCCTCTAGCGAGGAGGTCTCGGAAGCGCCCCAGGAAGCCTCAAGCCCAGAACCCAGAGATAGCAAAGAAGACGTGAAGAAGTTTGCTTTTGAAGCTTGTAGTGAAGTCCCTCCGGCTCCTAAAGAGTCCTCAGCCAGTGAGGGCGCTGATCAGAAAATGAGGTTTGTTTTTTCTCAGTTTTAGACCAGACGCTATCTCCTTTTCATTGGTCGTTTAATGACACACATAAGCTGTTTTTTCTGCAATTGGCCAGCCAGACTGATGAAATTGTAGTTTACTTCTAAAGAATGTTTTATTTCTCT
>PVIJ01016827.1:0-31461 GCA_004024925.1 Scalopus aquaticus | reverse complement strand
TTTTTTTTTTTTTTTAATTTATACATACAAGCTGGGGTACAGGCCAGAGGCATGGGGCGGCGAGAGGGTCCACCAGAGACAGAGCGGGGAGCAGAACAGGCAGATCAGAAATACACTGTTGAGGGGAGCAGCGGGCGAGGCAGGAGAGGTCTGCCGCACCATGTGGGATTCTCCCCAGCAGGGCGTCGAACTCAGGTCGCCGCTGCCGACAGCTCCACAGCCCAGCGCTTAACCGCTGCGCCACCGGGGAGGCCCGACTCTGTCTTTCTTTACGCGCTTGGTCTCCTGCCCCTTTCGCCCCCTTGGTTCTTTCAGGAGGTGCCCCCTTGAGCCTCACTAAATAACCTGACCTGCTGGCCGGGTCAGTGTTTAACTTCAGGAATTACGCAGTGGCTGGAAGTGCAGGGAATCCAAAGAGAGGGAGAACGGGTAGTGAGGGATGGAAACTCCTCCAGAAAGCAAAGTTTTGCATTGAGTTTCATTTTCAGGGGCCATTTTTTGACAGAACAGATAGAATTCCTCTGTACTGCCAACCAAATCTGCACAAACTCCTAGTGGAGGACCCTTCCCTACCAGTCCTAAGCTCCCCGAACCTCCCCCCACACGCCCTTGGGCCCAGGCATGTATGACTAGAACATGGAATGTGTTATCTCTGAACTCAGGAGACTCCTATAAAAGGGCTCTGTAATTACCAGCCACATTTTGGGCACCAAATGTTTCAAATGAAACCAGGCCAAGACCTAATGGTTTCTTTCAGTCAAAATACAAGAGTCCAAATTTATTTATTTTTTAAAAGATTTATTTATTTTTACATACAAGTTGGGGTACAGGCCAGAGGTGTGGGGTGGTAAGAGGACTCACCAGAGACAGATTGGGGAGCAGAACAGGCAGATCAACCGAAATACACAGCAAAGTAGGAGGCTCCCCTGCTGCGCATTGAACTTGCGCCCCGCAGCTCCACAGCGTTGCGCTTAACCCGTTGCGCTTAACGCTTAACCCGTTGCGCCACCAGGGAGGCCCCAACGGTCCAAGTTTAGATTTATATAGTTCATCACCTACCTACAGAGTGGTAGCCAAAGGTGTCAGCTCCTTGAGATCCTTGTCCAGCGCACAACCCCCAATCAAAAGGGGCTGGGTGACTGCAATGGGAGTTACCCCTTCTAAACTGCAGTTCTTTTCTGAGGGGGACAGGCAGGAGGCACACCCCTCATCAGAATCCAGAGGGAATGAGAACTGTCTCCTCATAGCCTCCCAGGGCAAGCAGGGAGGCAGGTGGGAGATGGTCTCATAGCTGTGCAGAGGGCACAGGACATCCAACCCTGAAAACTGAGGGGACTTGGGGTCAAGCCTTGTGCATGTGTACACCTGAGGTCGGGAGGGTGCCAAGGTGGAGCTATTACCCAACAGAGTGACAAAACATGCTAGTTTAAGGCTAGCACTAGAACAAAATCTCTTGCCAAGCTGTCCCTGACCCTTCAAATAATAACGAGCTGAGATAAAAATACAGGACAATGAGACAGGCCCTCTTTTCCCACACATAAATATGAGTTACATGCTAATTACTTATGATTACATATCACATTTAAGAGAAAATGCCATTTCAACCTGTTGAAATAATTTGCAGAAGTAATATGCTTGCTGTAGAGAAGTGAGAAAATAAAAAGACAATCCAGATTTTCCATAATCCCCAAACCCTGCACATGTCATTTGATGAATAAAGTTCCACACTTCCTCCCAGGTGTCATAAATATATTTAAAAATGAAGAATATTGTGTACTCTTGTAACCTGCCCTTCCCAGAGCTAATGAACAAACATCTCTCAAAGCTTGATCTTTATTCCTGGTTAGGAACTGATAAGGGAAAGGAAAGATTGCTCTGATCATCTTTGGTCCTTGTTTTTAAGAGAGGAAACCTTGGAATCAAAGAAAAAACAAAGGTGAACTTCTGTTCTCTTTTGTGAGGGGTCTCTGCTGTCCTCAACAGGGTTCTTGCTGAGGCTCTGGAGATTTTAAATACCACAGACTTCCTCTAGGCTTTTTTTGCAAGAGGAAATTCACCTAACATAATACAGTTAACTATTTTAAAGTATACAATTCAGCAGCATTAGTTTATTCTCAGTGTTATGAAACCACTACCTCTCCATGGCTTTAAAACCTATTTTAAATGCCATAAAAACTCTGTCATTAATTAATCAACCTTCATTTCCCTCTCCCACCACCCCTTGATAATCAATCTGCATTCTACTCTTTAGATTTACAATCCGAGACCTTTCGTGTCTGGCTTCTTTCACTTATATGTTTTCTTTTTTTTTTTAAGATTTATTTTTATTTATTTATGCATACAAGAACTGGGGTGTAGGCCACAGGTGCAGGAGGTGAGAAGATTCACCAGAGACAGAGTGGGGAGCAGAACAGGTAAATCGACTGAAATACACTGCTGAGGGGAGCAGCTGGCAAGACAGGAGAGGTCTGCTGCGCCATGTGGGTCAGCTTCCTGGTCAGGGATCCAACTCAGGCCCCAATGGCTTGTGTTAGCTTGAAAGCACTGAGACTTTAAACCCTGCACCACCAGGGAGGCCCACTTAGTGTATGTTTTCAAGACTCATCCAATTTGTAGCATGTAGCATGTATACTTCACTCTTTTTTGTGGCTGAATAATCTATTATATAAAGATAATAAACATATATAAAAACAGATATATATACACACACACCACAGTTTGTGTATCCATTCATCAGTTGATGACATTTCGGTTGTTTCCATCTTTGATTTTTATAAGTGAGGCTACTATAAATATACTATTCTTTGTTTGGTATTGTGAAAAATCAATTTACCATAGATATTTGAGTTTATTTCTGAAGTGTCAGTGGTGAAAAACTGAAAGCCTTTTCACTAAGATGTGGTACAAGACAGTGATGACCACTTTCATCACTACTATCAACATAGTATTAGAAGTCCTAGCTAGAGAAATTAAGCAAAAGAATATAAAGGAATCCAAATTGGGAAAGAAGAAGTAAGAAGTCATTATTTTCAGATGATATAATATACACAGAAAACCCCAAAGACTTTGTGGAAAAACTAATTAAAACAATAAACCATTTCAGCAAAGTGGCAGGATACAAAATCTACACACAAAATCAGTTGCCTTCCAATGTGCAAATAATGAAATAGAAGAAGAAATTAAGAAAACCATCCCATTTATAATCTCACCAAGAAAAAATTGAATACCTGGGAATAAACCAAAGGAGGTGAAGGATCTATACAAAGGAAACCGTAAAGCATTGTTAAAATAAATGAAGAATACACAAAAAAATGAAAAGATATTCCCTGCTCATGGATGGGAAGAATCATTATTGGCCATCCTACCCAAAATAATTTACAGATTCAGTGCAATCCCAATAAAAATCCCAATGACATTCTTCAGAGAAATAGAACAAAGTTTGCTGAAATTCATACCGAACCACACAAAAAATAAATAAATAAATAAAATAAAAAAACCCAAGTTTAGTCAGAGAGGCTAAAGCTCTCTGACTAAAAAGGGGGGAAATGGAGGTCTCCAGACTTCTAACTATCCTGAAAAGCCAAAGTAATTAAACAGCACGATACTGGAACAAAAACAGACACACAAACCAATGGAGCAAAATTGAGAGCCAGAAATAAAACCACACATTTGTGGGCAACTAACGTATGACACAGGAATGAAGTAAACACACTGGAACAAGTAAAGCCTCTTCAATAAACAGTACTGGGAAAACTGGATTGTCACATGTGAAAGAATGAAACTATGCCACTATGTCACGCCATACACAAATATCAACTCAAAATGGATAAAAAACTTGAATATAAGACCTGAAATCATAAAATACATAGAAGAAAACAGGTAAAACACTCCATGATACAAGCTTCAGAAATGTCTTTGAAAACTAATCTCTAGTAGCAGGGGAAACAAAGGAGAAAGTCAACAACTGAGATTACATCAAACTGAAAAAACTTACAGACAGTGGAAGAGACAGTGACCAAAATGAGTGAGAGAAAATATTCACACACCATACGTCTGACAAGGGAATGATAGCAAATATTTGCAAAGAGTTCATACAACCCAACAAAAACAAAACTACCCAATCAAAAAAAGGGCAGATGAACTAAATAGGCACTTCTCCAAAGAAGACAGGCTGATGACCAACAGGCATAGGAAAAAATGTTCATCATTACTTATCATCAGGGAAATGCAAATCAAAACCATGATGAGATACCACTTCACACCTGTGAGAATGGCCCATATCAAAAAAACCCAGAAACAAGTGCTGGTGAGGATGTGGTGAAAAGGAACACTCTTACACTGTTGGTGGGAATGTGGACTGGCCCAGCCCCTATGGAAAGAAGTGTGGAGATTCCGCAAAAGACTAAAAATGTATCTACCATATGATCCAGCAATTCCACTCCTAGGTATCAACCCAAAGAACACAAAAATGCCACTTTGAAAGGAAACCTGGATTCTTATGTTTATATCAGCATTTACAATAACTAAGATGGAAAGAACTTAAAAGCCCCAGTGGGGCTTAGAAGTGGGTTAAGAAGATGTGATATATGTATACAATAGAATACTCCTCAATGATCAGAAAAGGTAAACTCATGCCATTTGTTGCAATGTGGATGGAACGGAAAGGTATTATCTAAGTGAAGTGAACCAGAAGGAGAGAGAGATACCAAATGGTTTAAATTATATGTGGAATATACAGAAAGCAAACAAAGGATCAGACAAAAACAAACTTCAAACCTTGAAAGCTGACCATAGATCTGAGGCATCCAAGAGGTGAAGGGGAGGGGGAAGGGGAAGGGGGTGAAGAGGAGAACACAGTGGACTATAGTGGAGCACTATGGTGACCACACCTGACGGGAGAAATCCTGTATTGTGAAAAAACAAACAAGGATTTGAAGTAATGGTATATCATTAATTTAAAAAATTTAAAAAAAATTCTAAATGTGTGGGGAAATTTTTTTTCTGAAGTCTGATCATGACGTTGAGGGAAGGTACTTAATGCTGACTTTGTAGTAAACTAATTAGTAATATTTATAGCCTAAGTGCTGGGTCAAGTCAAATTAGAATGATTTGTTGATCCAGTTCATCTAGACTCATATTTTTATGTTTTATATAAAGCAGTCTTTGTGTTTTTATATTTTAAACCTTCTATATAAATTGTCTATTGCTTGTATATACTATGGGACAAAAACAATACTAGCTTTTTATCTGCTATTGTTAGTCTGTATGTTATTAAATTTTTTCAAGAAATCTGTGATGATTTAAATACAATGTGAAATGTGTCTGAAATATTTCTGAAAAACTTACTTTAAAAAGACAATTGAGGGGCCTCCCTGGTGGCCTGGGGGTTAAGCCTCAGCACTATCACCACTATGGCCTCAGTTCCATCCCACAGGGAGCTGACCCACATGGCGCAGCAGACCTCTCCTGTCTGGTCCGCTGCTCCCCTCAGTAGTGTATTTCAGTCAGTCTGCCTGTTCTGCTCCCCACGCTGTCTCTGGTGAATCCCCTCACCCCTGGCACCTACACTCTAGTTCTGGCTGACTTTGCTTCACATAATCCCCTCAAGTTCCTTCCATTTTGCTATAAATGGCAAGATTTCATCTTTCCTCCTAGCTGAATAGTGTTCCATTGTATATATACCACATCTTTATCCAATCTTCTATCAGTGGGATCTTTGGTTGCTTCCCAATCCTAGTTGTTGTAAATAATGCTGTTATAAACACTGTGGAGCATACAGTTTTTTGAGTTTATGATTTTGTTTTCTTTGGATATATCCCTACCTTTGGTTATGGTATTTCCACTTTTTTGAAGTGAAGTCCAGAACACTTTCCAAAATGGTGGCACCAATTTACATTCCCACTGACAGTCTATTGGGGTTCCTTTTTCTCCACGTTCTCTCTCCAACACTTATTGGAAGTCTTTTTGGTCTCACAGTTGAGACATGATATCTCATTGTGGTTCTGAATTGTATATCTTTTAATAAAAGTTATGAAGAGCTTTTTTCTACATATTTGTTGTTCTTCTGGAGATCCTCTTTGGAAAATTATTCAGACTTGCTATCCATTTTTTAAATGAGCTTCTTTGGTTTTTGCAGTTGAGTTGATGAGACCTTTGTATACCTTAGACATAAACCCCTTTTTGTGTCTACCTTCTATTCAATAGGATGTCTTTTTAATCTGCTCATATAATCTATTACTATGTAAACCCTTTAATTGAGGTAATCTTAATTGTTTATTTAATCTAAATTACTCTTAATCGAAATTGCTCATTTAATCCTAATCTTTCTTAGAGAACGCATCTCTAAACACAGCCAGACTGGGGTGTTAGGGCTTCAACATTTGGATTTAGGGGAGTCACAAATATTCAATCCATAACAGCTGCTGTTGTAAGTGAAATTGTTTTCTTAACTTCTCTTTTCAATTATTCCTTTGGGCTTTTAATGCTAATGCCCACTCCAGTGGAGCCACTGTTACTGCTTCCTATGTAGACTCTTGCTCACCTTTCTGTCTCTTTCTCATATTGTTTACAGTGCTTATGATTTTTTTCCCATTTGGTTTATTGACAACTGCTAAATATTTATCATGTGTTTATAATGTGCCTAGCAGTGTGTCAGAATATGGGAAATAATGACGAAGTATGGCTTGATTCCTTGTCCTCAAAGATTTTCAGTCTAGTGGAAGAGACAAGGCATCCTGCAAAATAACGAGGAAGCAATTTACGAGCCTATGTAATCAAATTCTCCACTGTGTGGCTCATGCACTAGGATGTCAGTTCTCTAAGAGCAGGTCTTCTCTGCTGTATTGCCAGCCTCTAGATCTGCCTAAGAAGAACAAGATCTGAGCTCAATAAAAGAATTTTGAGGGAACTCAGCACTCTCCCTCTTTGGAGTCTCATCTGGAGGAAGCTAACCCTCCCATTCCTGCTGGAAGATGATCCCTAGGGCACTTTGCTCTGCAAAGTGGCACTGGAAAAAAATGGGCACTTTGCTCTGCAAAGTGGCACTGGGAAAAGACCTCTCTGGGAACCTTGGGGCTGTCTCACTGGCTCAGGTTACAACCTAATGGTAGGCTCAGGACGCAGCACACATCTCTCAGCAAGTATCCTGGTGTCTTTCTAAAATAAGTTCTTACATAAATAGATCCTTGTTAAGTTCTACCAAGTAAACTAACTGAGAAGAGCATTACTAAGGAAGAGGGCAGAAAGCATGTCCTAGGAAAAAGGGGAAATGTCCTGGAAACTTCCAAACTGCCAGCCAGCACGGGGTGCTAGTGGTGTTAGATTCCAGGAAAGAAGCTGATGCCCAAGTAAATGGTGATTGAGCTAGTCTTTTAAAACATTACTTTTTTTTTTTAATTCTGAGATCATGGCAAAAAATAAAAGTAAATAAATCCCAGTATAATGAAGAAAGTAAACTAGCTGTAAACTTTGACTCAGAGATAACCATAATTACATTATAAATTACATGTAATTTTATTCTAACTTAACAGAAGGAAAAGAAATCAAACATTAAGTAAATATGTCTTTAAAATGAGATGTTGTCTCTTGAAAAAAGTCCTCTAAAATAAGTGCCATATTAAGAGGTTGGGATTATTCCAGAGGTTCTAATCCTGGGATGATTTGTCTCTTCCAGGACATCTTGGCAATGTCTGGAGATGTTTTAGTTGCCACAACTTGGAGAAGGAGGTGTTAGTGGGTAAAGACCAGGATACTGCTAAATCTCCCACAATGTATAGGACACGCTTTGCCACGACAAAGAATTTTCCAGCCCCAACTGTCAACAGTGCCTGGAGAAACCCTAGATTATTGCATAGTTGTGTTGGTTTTAAATAACATGTATTTTAAAATAACATATATTTTTAAAGTGCCTAAGTTTTTTCTGAGTAGTAAGACATAGTTTCCTCAGGAAACATCGGAGTGGTTGGTTGAGAGCATGGTCTCTAGTCGAGTGGCTGAAGTTTGAACCCTGACTTTTGCCCCTTACTAATAAATTGACCTTGACCTTAGAGCAACTTTTTTGGGCCTCAGTTTCCTCATTTGCAAAATTATGATAGTGTTAAACCTATCTCCACTTGTAGTGAAGACTAAATGAGCTAATATAAGTGAAGTGTTTGAAATAGTGTCTGGTTTATGCTATGCTCCCATAGAAATATTTGCAATGATGACGATGGTAAGCACCCACTATAAATCTATAATCTATAAAAATTCAGAGAATTACATTTCTTGACACAGCTAGTACATTTTACAATTTCATAACACATAGTCCACTTCTTATTTAGATCTTGACTTTCTCATTAAGCTTCTTGTTTTTCCTGGAGTGTTTTTTTTTTTAAGATTATTTATGCATACAAGAACTGGGGTGGAGGCCAGAGGTGTGGGGTGGTGAGAGGATTCACCAGAGACAGAGTGGGGGAGCAGAACAGGTAGATCTACTGAGATACACTGCTGAGGGGAGCAGCTGGCAAAGCAGGAGAAGTCTGCTGCGCCATATGGGAAGCTCCCTGGCCAGGGATCGAACTCTTGGTGCAGTGGCTCTGTATAGCTTCACAGTGCTGCGACTTAACCCGCTGGGCCACCAGGGAGGCCCTTTCCTGGAGTTTCTAATCGTGTTTCTTTTTTCATGTTGGTTACATGAGATATTTATCTTCGTCTCGTTGACAGCAAGCTGCAATATATTTAAATGCTTCTATGAAGGAGCCATGGGCATATAATAATTCATTAAAGGGCTCAGTTTCCCCAAAGCCCTGGAACTTAAATATTTACTGCTCAATGTTCCCCACTTTGCTACGGGTCCCCTTTTTCCAAAATCTCATTCCTCCAAGGATCTCAGTTCCTACAGTTCCACCAGAGACTCATCGCTCTCAATATTCCAACTTCTGTGTGCCCATTTTTCCCATTGTTCCTCTTGGGACTACACAACATCCTAGTGACTACCTCCTATACAATGTGCTTTTGCCCAGCCCACTTGCTCTGGTGTGGCCGTCAGACACTCCTCCACTCCACCTCCTCTCCAGGAAGTGCCTGCCTGGCTGGGCCATGATTATTCAGCTTTGGTTGAACCCCACAGGTGCTGCACAAGGCCAGGTATGGCCCCATGTGGATTACTGACACAGGGACTATGTCCTTCGTGAACTTGGCCAGTGCCCCACTCGTGGAGCAAGTGATGCGGCAAGAGGGCAAGTACCCAGTACGGAACGACATGCATCTTTGGAAGGCGCACCGGGACCAGCATGGCCTGGCCTATGGACCCTTCACCACGTGAGCTGGGGCCTGAAGGGATTGGAACAGGGACCCAGAGGACCAGACCCAAGGATAGTGGCACTGGGCACTCAGTGGATAATGAACAGAATAGGATGTCCCTATATGCTCTGAGTCTGACAGTCTAGCAAGCACTGGTTGGGATGGGCTGAAGCCCAGGGACCTTTCTTTGGCTTTTCTATTAATATATTTTATGAAAGGAATCTTTTCCCCTTCCTTGGTCTGATGTTTCTCATTTGTAAAATGGAAAGTTTGGTCTAGAGTCTCTCCAAAGTGTCTCTGAGAACTTTGTACCTCTATTATTCTGTATTACATTTGAAAGTATACCAACTCCAATAATAATGGGTGATACCTGCTTATTGGTGAAAACACATCATCTCCATATTATTTGGGAGTGTTCAACTTAAATTAGAAATTATTTCCCAAATTATGTCTTGTAGACTTGTTGTTGGATATCACTTATGAATGTTTCCTACATGGAGAGATAGTTGTTGGTTTCAGCCTTGAAGTTTTACATAGAAAAGTTAAGATTAGTTTGCCAATGATAAATTGAAAGATGGGCTGAAACCCATTTGATACACTTATGCTGATCGCGGTCAATAGCTGATGACAGCTATTCCTGATGCCAGTTTGTAACTGGGTATATTACAGGCTTCTTTTTGCTATCATACGTTAACAGAGCTCCCAAACAATGATTGGCTTTTTACTTTTCCTCATTGCTTGACATCAAAGTCTCATTCACTTAGTAAGCGATTAGAATGGATCCTGGTAGAGATACTAGATAATAACTATGTCTATGACTTTGTCAGGCATCAGAGCAGTCTCCACATTTACTAATTCATTTTATCCTCACAACAAGTCCACGAAATAAGATAACATTACACCCATTTTAGAGGTGAAGAAATTGAGACCTAGAAAAGTTGTGCATCACTTGTCAGAGGTGAACAGCAAGCAGTGGTTCTGAATGCTCTGATACTAGAATTCAAGAAAGGACTGCCTTGACACTTTTGGAAAGAAATCGAGCTGGTTAGAGGGTTTATTTCTTGTCGCTGATGCCTTTTCATTCCTTCTCCCATAGTGTGTTTTCTTCCCTATTCTTGATTCCTTCACAGGTGAATAGTTTCTCAGAACTTAAACAATAATTCCTGGGCCTTTTAGCCAAAGCTCTGGGAAGAGAATAGAGAATGTCTGTTCTTCAGGAGCTCTTTAACTTGATATCTGGACCTGAGGTCAAAATTTGGGTCTCAGGCCAGGCTACCTCTGGACTTGATGGCTCAAATTTAGAATCGGAGCTCAACTACATCTTCATCCCTTTGTGCCTGTTCATACTTTCTTATTTTAAAACCAATTTCCTAAATATAGAATACCATGTGTGTATATTTATAAGTGACTTTAAAAATTTATGATGATTTCTTTTGTTTTTTACATCTATATTTTAAAGTCTCATTTTATGAAACATTGTTTTCCCAAGAAATATTTTAGCCACCACAGAAATGCTCTCATTTAAGTTTCAATAAATGGGTTTATTTCTGGTTTTCAAGAGTACTTTTTTGTAGGGTTTCCGCAATGTAATAAAACTCTTGGCATTTGAGGCTCATTTAAATAAATGATTTTTTAAAACTTTTTTGATTTTTGCCTTAAGATATTTTAACGTATTTCTTTCTAAAATACTGTTTTGTTTTTCATTTTGAAAAGTAATACTTATTGGGCTTCCCTAGTGGCACAGGGGTTAAAGTCTCAGAGCTATCAAGCTATCACCAGCCACTGTAGCCTGAGTTCAATCCCTGGCCAGGGAGCTAATCCACATGGCGCAGCAGACCTCTCCTGTCTTGCCTGCTGCTCCCCGAAGTGTATTTCAGTTGATCCGCTTGTTCTGCTCCCCACTCTGTGTCTGGTGACCTCTCACCCCCTGCACCTCTGGCCTACACCCCAGTTCTTATATGCATAAACAAAATAAAAATAAATCTTAAAAAAAGTAATACTTATTGTGAAAATCCCAATTGAAATATGGAGTCTTCATACCCCTGGTGTCTTCTAAGTAAGTCAGACAGTATGGTGTGTATCCTTCCTTACTTTATGTTGAAACATGCAAATACACATATTGATATATAGGAGTTCCCCTCTTCCTCTTAAAATTGGACCATACTGTACTTATTACTCTACAATTACTGTTTTAGAAAAATCACTCATACCCAGCTTCCTCAGGAAAGGCAACAGACTTGGGAACAGTTGAGAGTGGGGCAGCACCCTATCGGAAGTGTGCGCCTACCCATGAGCGCATCCCTTACTGACTAGGGTAGGGGGTGTCGTCACCTGCTGGATGGCTGTGGCAAGAGAGCCTGGGGAGTTAGCCTGAGGGGTTTCCCTGTCCCCTTGACCCACTGAGCCAAGCTCAACACGAAGGTCCAGAATCTCAGCACCTCAGGAACCCAGATTTGTTCCTCCTTTAGATCTCATCCTCCACGCAGAGGCACCGGGAGCACTGCAACTCCACATTTCACGTATGGCGGATTCTGGAGCTGTCTGATTCCATAATCATAGTCAACACTTGTTAAGCATTCACCCTGTGCCAGGCACTGATCTAGGTTCTTTAATTTTCTGAACAACCTCACTAAGATTAGTTACTGTTACTAAGTGAGGCACAGAGAAGTTGGGCCACCTGTCTAAGGTCACTCAGCCAGGAATCATCAGACCTGTGATTTGACCCTGAGCAGTCTGGTTCTAGATGCCCACCTTAACCACTTCCACTCGACTGAAGTGTGATTCTAAAGTGTTGTGATTCAAAGATTCCGTCATTTGAAAGTTTGGCGATTCCATAACTGCAAATCTAGGGGTAGATTTTGCTAGACTCTGTCTCAGGGTGGGACGGTACCACCTAATTGAACCCCCATCAGATTCTTACATTCTTTTTTTTTTTTAAGAATTTTATTTATTTATGTATACAAGCTGGGGTACAGGCCAGAGGTGCGGGGTGGCGAGAGGGTTCACCAGAGACAGAGTGGGGAGCAGAACAGGCAGATCAGAAACACACTGCTGAGGGGAGCAGCGGATGAGGCAGGAGAGGTCTGCCGCGCCATGTGGGACTCTCCCCAGCTGGGCATCGAACCGGCATCGCTTGCAGCCGACAGCTCCACAGCGCAGCACTCAACCGCTGCGCCACTGGGGAGGACCAGATTCTTACATTCTTACATCCTCCATTCCTCCAGGGAAGGGCATGATTGGTACCGGCTGCGCCAGGTTCTGAACCAGCGGATGCTGAAGCCAACGGAGGCTGCTCTCTATGCAAGTGCTGTGAATGAGGTGATCGATGACTTCATGGTGAAACTGAACCACGTAAAGGCAGAGAGTGCCTCGGGGGACCAGGTGTCCGACATGGCTCAACTGCTCTACAACTTCGCCTTGGAAAGTACTTGCTGGGAAAGGGGTGGGGTGGACATGGGTCAGGTGTGGGTTGTGCTCCCCCTCCTCAAAACCCAGCATGCCACAGCTCTGCTTCTGTGATGGCCTCTGCTCCCCGCCAGCTATTTGCTACATCCTGTTTGAGAAGCGTGTTGGCTGCCTGCAGTACTCCATCCCCGAGGACACATTGTCCTTCATCAAATCTGTGGCGCGCATGTTTCAGAACTCAGTCTATGTCACCTTCCTCCCCAAATGGACCCGCCCTCTGTTGCCTTTCTGGAGCCGATACCTGGATGGCTGGAACAACATCTTCTCTTTTGGTGAGGACTCCAAGGAAGGAAGTTGGAGTGTGGGTCTTAGGGTGTGTGCATTAGCAGTCACCCCCAGGCCTTTCTCCCTCATGCCTGCTGGTCCTTGGAAGGCATGCCCTTTGACCTTCTGTTCTCCATCATCTCTGTAGGGAAGAAGCTGATTGATGAGAAACTCAAGGAGATAGAGACCCAGCTCCAGACAAAAGGGCCAGAGGGGGTCCAGATATCTGGCTACCTGCACTTCCTGCTAAGCAATGAACAGCTCAGTCCTCATGAAGCCTTGGGCGCCCTGCCTGAGCTGCTTTTGGCCGGAGTGGACACGGTGCATGAGTGGGGGGCATCGAGGAGACAGGGGCACCCAGCTCCCATCCTGAACCAATTTCCCATTATCCCCCACCTGATCCTGACCCTCACCCTTCTGTGGCGTGGGGGTAGAACTATAAGGAAATCAGGGGGATCATTCAGCCCCGCTGAGGAGGGCAGGGGCTGGCACTTTGGTGGCAGGGGTTTCACCACCTCCTGGAGTCTCTTGGATAGCTGGAAGGTTTCATCTCACATCTAATCTTACTCTCTTTTGCTGAAACTTAAGGGGCGCATTGAAGAGCTTGCTCACAAACAGCTTCTCCGAAGGACTTCCTGGCAGGCCCCTCGTCACGCTGGGTTTCTCTGTTACGGGCCCTTGTTGCTGGAGCTTCTTCATCATGCTGGTTCCCATCCCGCAGTGGAGGCAGCCTGGAGGGGCCCTTGAGCCCCTGTGTCTTATCCTACTATACTCTTGGCAAATGAGTCCCCCACATTTTGTGTGCACCCCCTCATATACCTGCCCTCTATCTAGCTGACCCCTTTCCTAGAAATCCCTCATTTCATCTCTTACTCTCCCCCCAGACTTCCAACACCATGACGTGGGCCCTGTACCATCTTTCCAAGCAACCAGAGATCCAGGCAGCCTTGTACAAGGAGGTGGTGGGCGTGGTACCAGCTGGAAAGGTGCCCCAGTACAAGGACTTTGCCCGCATGCCCCTGCTTAAAGCTGTGATTAAAGAGACGCTGCGGTAAGATGGTGTTCCTGGGGCCTGGTGTCTGCGTCGGGGGGGGGGGTGGGGGGAGACTTCTGAATTCTCCGACCCAGGAGGGCTGGTGGGCTGGGGCGGGGGCCAGAGTAAGATGGGAGGAGGACCGAGGGGACCAGAGAGATGGGGTTGAGGAGTGGGCACTCTGTCTCTGTGGGCCCAAAGGCAGAGGGTATTTTCTTTCCTTGCAGGCTCTACCCTGTGGTCCCCATGAACTCCCGGGTTATCACGGAAAAAGAGATTGAAGTTGGTGGTTTCATTTTCCCCAAGAACGTGAGTGGGGCTTGAGATCTGGGTTCCCAGGGGTTCCCCACAGCCCTCCATTGAGGTACAGTTCACTCTTCCTCTACAGACCCAGTTTGTGCTGTGCCACTTTGTGGTGTCTCGAGACTCGAGCGTCTTCCCTGAGCCGGACAGCTTCCAGCCCTACCGCTGGCTGAGGAAGAGTGAGTCTGACGCTTTCAAGGTCCACCATCCATTTGGTTCAGTGCCCTTCGGCTACGGGGTCCGGGCTTGCATGGGCCGGAGGATTGCAGAGCTGGAGATGCACCTGCTGCTGGCAAGAGTGAGTGGGGAGAGGCAGGAGGGGCGTGGGGGCCGGGGAGGAGTAGAGGAAGCCTTGGGAGGAGGGGAGGGAGTCACCGGGTGGGGGCTTGCAGAGGAGGGCACGCATGGGGTTGCAGACACTCACTCCCGTGTGCATCTCACCTTTCAGCTAATCCAGCAGTATGAGGTGACACTGGCCCCTGAGACCGGGGAGGTGATGGATGTGGCCCGCATCGTCCTGGTTCCAAATAAGAAGGTGGGCCTGCGTTTCTTGCAAAGACAGTGAGGAACCCCTGCCTTCCTAGGACTTGTCCCTGAGATGCAGTAATTCCTGGCCACTGCTGTGTCTCACAGGGGTTGGGGTGGGGCAGGGAGAAGGTTTTAGAAACTCTGAACTTCCCATAGGACTCTGAGCTTTGCCATTTTGATCGTTTTCAGCATCTCCCTCTCAAATAAGCAACCACCCCCTTGTCACATGACATCCTTCATCACATGCCAGAATAAAAGGACTTTTATGGATTATTGGAAACCTTTGTCATTCTTTTCGATGACCCAGATTTTCATCCTTTTCTGTGTTTCGGGAACATCTTCCCTGAGATGTTGGGAGAGAATCTTGGGATTCAGCCTAGGACTCTTGATGGGAGAGAGTAAACTCTTTCCTTGGAAACTGAGGACAATGTTTATCCCTCCCCAGACTCAGCTTCACCTGCCATGACTGAGGCCACTGGGGCAGGAAATGTGATTTCTGGGCACAGAGAGTGGCACCCTCCTTTCAACAGAAAGTGCTTAGACATAGGCAATGAGATGCTACAGGAATTGTTGGAGGGGCTCTAGGTGAGGCCTACAGAAATGACTCCTGTGACTGCTCCTGGAAGCACTGTGTCAGCTGTACTCAGGAGGATGAGAGTGAAGAATCAATCACCATAACTACTGGCTTAGAGCTACTCCGGGTCTCCTGGGTGTGCACTGGCCAAAAAAAAAAAAACAAAGCTCCCGCCTGCCAGTAGCAACTGAATTCGGACCCCTGCTAACGCCTCCCCACCTGCCTCTTACTACAGACAAAGGAGGAACAGAAGAAGCAGGGGTCATCCTTGTCACCTTCTAAATCTCTCATGTACATCTGAGGGGTGGAAACCAATTCTCACCTGGAACTCTTGCTGCAAGGAAGTCTGGGAATTGTAGTGTTTAGCTCTCTGGCCTGTTCAGTACAGGTAACCAACTAGAAGGAAAGTGGATTGGCACTGAGAACCCATGTACATACCACAAATCTAAGAAGTCAGTAAATTCCAGCTTCTGAGTCCCAACCCCAGTTGTAAATTTCTGCTGAATCATAGAAAATGAAAATCAAATTTCTTATATCTATGGGAATTTGAGTTTGAACATATTTTAAAAACATGTTTAAAAAGCCATGTCATTACCATCAATAAAATCCTTCCAGGGGTCTCCTCAGCCCTCAAGCAAAGTCACCATGACTTAGAAGACTGGCCCCTCCAAGCCCACTGCAGAAACCCTTTCCACAGCTGAACCAAATTCCTTATACTTCCCCGAGCACATTATGTTCTTTCCAGCCTCAGTACTTTGTGTTCAATGTCTCCTCTCCTTGGACCGTCCTCTTTACCATCTGTCATGTCACCCCAGAGAACTCGCTTTTACTTCGGACATAGGTCAAATGTCACTGCCTCTCAAAGCCTTCCCTAAACTCTCTGGACAAGTGCGGGCACTTCCACTTGTGCTCCCCCCTACTCCCCACCCCTTACAGAACTGGGTGCTCAGCGAGCTCACCTTGTGGTCGAACTAACTGTCTCCCCAACCAGCTATGTGCTGCTCTCTCAGGCCACCACGGGGAGCCACAAGGACCACATGAGCCCTTTAAGGCTGGCACTCGGTGAGAGAATATGTGATGCTGCTTGGGATTGGTGTTTTGTGGTAGTTGGCCAAGATGGTCAGTGTTCAGCCTACTTAAAGAATTTATAGGCTAATCCCATCTCAAAATTGATGAGGATCTGGGCCTCCCTGGTGGCCTAGGGGTTAAGTCTTAGCACTGTCACCACCAGGGCCTGAGTGCCATCCCTGGCCAGGGAGCTGACCGACATGGAACAGCAGACCTCTCCTGTCTCGCCTGCTGCTCCTCTTAGCAGTGTATTTCAGTAAATCCGCCTGTTCTGCTCCCCACTCTGTCTCTGGTGAATCCTCTCACTTCCTGAAACTTTAGCTTACACCCTAGTTCTTCTACACAAAAATAAATAAATAAAATCTTTTAAAAAAAATCAATGAGGATCTTATCCAGTCACGTGGGATATGTTCATGAGGCAGTTTTGTTGTGTGGATGTCACAGTGTGTAATTACGAAAGCCTTGATGGAATTGCCTGCTTCACACTTAGGCAATATGGTACAGCCTATTGGGGTCATTCGCTGTATTTGTGATCTACTGTTGAACTAAATGTAGCTAAGCAACTCATGGCAGCATATTCACAACATGGGATATTATTCAGCTGTGAAAAGGGCATGAAATACTGATTCCTGCTATATCATCAATGAACCTTAAAAACACTGTGCTTATTAAACCAGGCACAAAAGACCATATAGTGTATGATTCCCTTGATATGGAATGTCCACTATAGGTAAATTCATAGAAACACAAAGTAGATTTGTGGTTACAGGAGATGGGATGAAGGGAAAATGGGGAGTGACTATGATGGATATGGAGTTTCTTGGGGGTGACGACTATGTTTTGGAATAAGGTATGGGTGATGGGTGCATGGTTTTGTGAATATAATAAGAACCACCGAATTGCACACTTTGAAAGGATAAAATTTAAGTATGTGTGGATTATATCTCAATTGAAAAAAATCTATGAGGGTAGGTTTGGTAAGATTATTGAGAACTAGCTGGTAATGTAAACAGTATCTCCAGAGGCACCACGGGAAGTTCTGAGGCAGCACAGCCCCGCTGCGCGTCTTAGGCCTAAAGTCTAACCTCTACCCGGAAATCAGAAATGCAGAGCCAAAGCAAGCCCTTAGCAGATTGACGGAATAATGATGTCCTTTGAGGATTTATTAGAGTGGGCTATGTTCCTTCACATTTTGATGAAGAGTAGGCACAGCTTCAGAGGCTTCTCCCGAAAGTTTTTGGCATCAGTGACAAGTGAACACTGAGTTCTTCAAAGTTAAAAGCTGAAGATTTATTAACACAATTGTGAAACCTTGCCTGCAGAAGCTGCTACCTCATAAACAGTCTGGGGAGAAGAGAAACAAAGACTCCTGCCCCCAACAGAGAAAAACAACAAAGGCAGTTTCTTTTTAAACTTGAGGTCCTTTTTGTTTAAAATTTAAAAGACTTTATTGATAAAATATGCATACTGAAAAATGCATTTATTCTAAGTATACATGAAGTCTTTTACTTATCTGGGAACTTGGAAATGGCTGTTCATATTCCATCACAATGCCTGGAAAAGACATTTAATGTAAATGAAACTATGGCTTTAACAGTGATAAGATGGGCGCCTCTCTGGTGGTGCAAGGAGTTGCATCTTAGCACTAAGAAGCTATTGCAGCCACTGCAGCATGAGTTCAATCCCTGGCCAGGGAAATGAGCCACAGGGCGCAGCAGACCTCTCCTGTCTTGCCTGCTGCACCCCTCAGCAGTGCATTTCAGTCAATCTGCCTGTTCTGCTCCCCATTCTGTCTCTGTTGAATCCTCTCACACACACCCCTTCTGGCCTACACCCCAGCTCTTGTATGCATAAACAAATAAATCTTAAAAAAAAAAAAAAGCAGTAACAGGATGGGTGCCATATAATAGCAAAAGTCCTTTCCTTGCAACTTTCTCTCTGGAGAGTGAAAAGCATCAGCTCTGTTTGAGTGTTGGCACAAAGCCCATCTGTGATCAGGCTGCCCCCATAAGTTACAGTGAAGGGAGGTCACCATGATGCTCCCTGACCTGAGCTGACTCTACCAAGGAAGAACAACAGGACTTAGGAGAACTGCAGGAGAGCAGACATTACTTAGCGCCGAGGCCACGCCACTGACTAAAAACAAAGGGGCCTGTGTCCTAACTCCTATTCCTGCTGATTTGAACTTGTTGGCCAAATTAAGGTACATATTTGTGAGTAAGATTTTTAGAAACCTGCTTGTTTCCTTAAATATCTGTGCAGTACTCTTGGGACTAACAAGAGTCAGATATCCAATGCTTTCTGTCTTTCATGTTCTTTAGAAGTTTTAACTGTGAATATATGTTGGTGTGATAATAGGAATTTATTTCCTGGTTATTATTTATGATTCCAATTTTAATGTGAGTATCAAATAAAGCTTGGCAGTTGTCATTGTGGAATGTACTTACTCTGTGTAGTCTTGTCTACCTAAGGAGGTTTGGAGGAGGCTAGTGGGAAGGCTAACAAACCTCTGTCTTTTCTCTGTGCCACTACTCAGCAGGTGCTTCCTGTCGTTCTTAGTGCTATCAACAGCAGTTAGAACTGATAATGTAACAAATGATTTTGCTAGTCATGATGCCTCTTGAGATTGAGGCATCCTTATTTCTCAGCATGATGTCATGCTCATCATGTGTGATTAGTCATAAATCTAATTTCTACAGAAAATAAATACAGGTGCCCAGGATCCACCCTCAAATTAGGAAATTAGTATATTTAGGAATGGGGCCCTGGAATTTGCCTCCTGGTGCACACCCAGGGTTGAGAACCACCAAGGCGTTGTGAGGGGAGAATCAGGTTAAGCTAAGCAGTCCGTGGGTCCCAGTCCGGAGGCCACAGAACCACAGAGGGGCCTTGGAGGTTGGGGAAGGAGCTGGGGACAAGACCAGCTGCGGGCTAACAGGACAGCAGGGCGCTCCTTCACAGCCAGGGAGGGAACAGCTGCAGTCCCGTCTCTAGCAGCTGCGACACTGGGGCCTGGGGCCGGAGCCCAGGGACAGCTGTGAGCAGAGAGGGCTCTAGGCAGGGCTGGGGTGGTCCTCACAGAAGGGGTGGCCCCTTGGGATGGCGGGCCCAGAAGGTACAGACCATCACTGTGAGAAGGCACTAGGAAGGCAGGAGAGGATGGGGCGCCTTCCTTTCCCCCTAAAACCTGCCTGTGACCTCTGAGATGCTCTTGCACAGGGTGTCCTGGGGCTCCTGGTGAGAGACTGACCTGACCACACAGCTGGAGGCGGCGGCCTTCAGCTCCCCAAGGCCTCTGTCACTTGAGACAGACCCAGCAAGCTCCTTCATCCCATCCTCCCACTTGAGCCCAAGACCCGAGACCCACCCTTCCCGGATAGCACCGGAGCACCAGCACCTGCCCAGGGGTGACTGCAAAATGGGAAAGAGAAACAAGCTTCAATGTCTCCGCTGCGTTGCTCTGTGAGATAAATGGGGTGAGACCGTACTTGAGAAATATCAGCCTCCTGCTCCTTAATGGATAGCTGGCCCTGCAGTGTCCCTGGCCACAGGGAGGGGTGACACAGCAGTCTGGGCTTTGGAATTTCAGAAGCCTGACCCTCAAGGTGGCTGGCGAGAACTCAGGACACATGAAGTGACTTCAGAAGAAGATAGGATGGGTTAGAGAATAAAGGTCGCTTCTTCCCCACTGGTAAAGATTCTATAGGGAGTTGGGGAGGCAAAGAGACTATAAACATTCCTGGGGTTCCTGAGGAGGGAGTTGTACCAAAGGACTTGGTGATGACAAATACTGCAGATAGGCTGGAGATGTTAAGAGCAGACGAGCCTTGGGCCCCACATTTCCTGGGAAAACCACAAGGTGCAGAGTAGAGCCAGGCTTCTGTTGTCCGTCTCAGCAGATGGCTTGGGACAGCCTCCACAGAGCCTCCTGAAGACTGGATGGGTGCACGGCCAAGAGCAGACAGGGCCAAAGGGGCTTTGTGAGAGGAAACAAGGGAGCACTGGTGGAGACCTCGCATGCCAGTGACAACCAGATGAGAACAAAGATGTTGCAGCAGGTTTTGGTGTGAATGGGTGGTGGTGATGACGACGGCAATGATGAAGGAACGAAATCATACAGAACTTCAAACCCCTCCCCTCCTTGTTGAACTGAATCCCAAGAAAAGGTGGGGATTAATAGTCAATTTGGGGGGCTCCCAAATTGGCTGAGAGTAATGGTGAAAGGGATTCATAATAGAAATTACATTTAGTGTTAGAAAAATGTTTCTTGAGAGTAGAGTTTGTGAAAAGAATTATACCTGCTGTAGAAGTAATTAATAACTTTTTATGGTTTCGTTATAAATAAAAGTTGAAAAAGAAATGTCGGTGGAATCACAGCCTATACACAAAAGAAACGCCACTTGCAGTGTTGGTCAATTACAGGTTTTCGCTTGTGTCTTTAAATTCAGAAAGCGTAGGGGCCTTGCCACAAGTTCAGATCCATGACTGCAGTATTCTCTGGGTGAAACTTATAAAATCCAAGTTCATGGGTTGTTCTTTTTTGTCTTGTTTTGTTTTCTTGATCACCCATCCTCAGTGGTCCGAATACAGAGTCATCGCAGAGGACCGAGAGCAGCGTTCACTGGTGAGAACTGAGGGCGAGATGGGGGGAGCAGTGGCGCCCATATGCAGCTTGACAAAGAACTGCTGCTCCTTGGCGACCCCCCGCAGCCCTGATGTGACCATGCCTGGGAGGAAGGGGGGGCAGTTGCGTTTCCCCACGTGGCAGGGGGCAGCCAGGACTCCCAGGAGCTGGGGCACAAGTGGCAGGCTGTCCAGAGCTGAGGAATCCAGAGCCCCTGATCAACGCTGGGCTGCTGGCCCATCCCCACTCGGGCCAGTCGTGACCCAGGTGGGGGGGGGGATGAGGGGGGGAGTGGGGAGGTGGGGGGTGGGGATGGGTGTGGGTGTGGGTGTGGAAGCAACATGGGCGGTGGGAAAGCAATTGACCCTAGGGGAACCCCAGTGCCTCTGGCTCAAGATCTCCAGGCTTGACTCAGCGGGTCTTCTTAATTCCATCATCCCTTGGTGCATGGGGCATTCCTGAGGGCTACTGGGAGCACAGGCAGGACAAGGCAACTAGGGAGGGCTGGTGAAGCCTGTGAGGAAGAGAGAAGGGAAGGAGGAGACGTGAGAGGGGAGGTTGCCCTTCCACTAGGGAACCCCGTCCACCTCCAAGCAGGTACAATCTGTCCCCAACTCTGTAAACCTCTAACAAAGGACTGAAAGAGCCCAGGAGGATATCAAATTACTGAGATATGCATTTAGATAGAAGATCCCTCCTTTTTTGGCCTTAGAAATTCCATCCAACAAAAGTTTATTAACTTGCTTCCTCCTAGTGGAATTCCAAGCCAGTGGGGATTGAGTTGCAAATCCCCAGAGGGCATGAAGACACCCCTGCCCTTGCCTTTACTACAGCCCCATCCACCCCCCCTTATGAGGGCCCCTGTGGCCTCAGCAGAGAATGGGCCACGCTGGGGGCAGGGGCGGGGTGGGCGGGGGTGGGGTGGGGGGTGTGTCCTTACAGTTTTTGTAGGGCAACTCAGCTGTGGGGCGGGGGCGGGCTGGGGTGGGGTGGGGGGGTGTGTCCTTACAGTTTTTGTAGGGCAGCTCAGCTGTGGGCGGGGCCACAATCCCCAGTGGACCCCATCTGAGATCTAGGAGCCCAGGAAGACCAAGAGGGGTTGGCCCTGGGGTCAGCGGCTCAGGGCAGAGCCTACCTGGATCAGCTCCGAACCAGCAAACAGTGGGGGAAGAGGAAGGCCGAGTCCCCCGCTCCCTTCATCGGCTTCTGGGCGTGGAAGGTGCCCTGGGAGTGAGGACTTGGATATTCTCAGGAACTGAGGGCGCTGATGCCAGCGGGGCTGAGCACCAGTGCCTGGAGGATGTCAGAGAGGGACACCACGCCCAGGAGATGCTGGGTCTCGTCCACTAACACCAGCCGGTGTACCTGTGGGCCCACAGAACCATGGGCTAAAGATAGAAGATCCCTCCTTTTTTGGCCTTAGTTATTATGGAGCATGGAAATTCCATCCAACAAAGGTTTATTAACTTGCTTCCTCCTAGTGGAATTCCAAGCCAGTGGGGATTGAGTTGCAAATCTCCCAGAGGGCATGAAGGCACCCCTGCCTTTGCCTTGGCAGAACCATGGGCTAAAGTTGAGACATAGCTGGATCAGAGAGTGTTGGGGAGGGCCCTGATCCCTGGGGGTGATCGCCTGGCTGTGGCCCTGGGCACGACGGCCCGGGGGACAGGACCAGGTGCAGGCCAGTGTGGATGAAATGGGAGGACCAGCCAGAAGCCTGATGTAGAGGGATGACTGGAGCAGCTCCTGAGAAAAACTGGGCCCAGCACCCTGGAATTATGTACAGAGAGGTGGGGGTACCTGCTCCTGGGCAATCCGGTCAATGACGTCCCCCAGACTTTCATGGGGCTGGCAGGACAGGACTCCCTCCAGACACAGTGTCCTCTGCCTCAGAGCTTCTCCCACACTCATGTCTAGGTGGTTGTAGGTTTGCTGGGCAGCCAGGTGCTGGGGCCAGGAGGGAAGTGATGCTCTTAGTCACACCCTCCGCCAGCCTCCACTCCCACAGATACTGCCCCCTACATGTAAAGGCCCCCCGCCCATAGATACCCCACCACTGTTCCTTATCCTGTTCCTCCCTGGGGCACGGCCAGCTTCCCTCCATCCCCCACTGGCACTTACAATCACATCAAAGCGGGAGTAGAGGCCCACGACCTGACCTACAGGGGTGGGAGGGGTGAGAAAAGACAAGGGGGAGGTACCCATCAGAGCCAGAATGCTGCACAAGGGTGCCTGGGGCAGGATACTGGAATGAAGGAATGAACCCCTCCACATTCTCCACCCCCCACCCCAGGCAAGGGGCTTTATAATGAGCCATCAGGTTGCCATTTCCTGAAGCTACAGACCAAACAATCCAATAGCAAGAGAGAGAGAGAGAGAGAGAGAGAACCTGACATCAGGTATCATGACTCCTGGCTTCAACTATGAAATATTCTAGCCTCATCTGGATAGCCTGAGTCTGATCAAGCCTTTAGCTCTAATTTCTGGTTTACAGGCAACACAGGAATAGAGGGACAAGAAAAAGGCCACCTGCAGAAAGCAAATAGATAAATCTGGAGGTAGGGACAACTCACCCAAGCATTTTCGCTTATCGATGTGAAAATAAAGCAGGGAGGAAACTCTTCTAACTAGGGGAAACTCAGGGGACAAAAGAAGCAAATACAAAGTATGGAACTTAACTGGATTCTGGTTTGAATAGTCAGCCGTAAAAAAGGGATATTCTTGGGGGAAAGGGGAAATGAGAATAAAGATTAGATACTAGATAACATTAATGTTATTTGTAGTTTTGTTAGGTGAGATAAGAAATAGACGTATTTTAAGAGAGGCAGACTGGAGTGTTGAGAGGTAAAATGAGCCTGTAACTTAAATGGCTTCAGAAAAAAAGAAAGAATTGGTTATGGTAATATGTTAACAGTAGTTCATCCAGGTAGTAGATAGATGGGGTTCATTATATAGTTTTTCTATTATTTTTTGTAGATTTGGAAATTTTCAGAATCAACAAAAAATCAAAACAGTTCTTGAGCTCCAACTTCATCATGGCGATTTTAGCTTTGGAACAGTTTCGGCCGTAGATCAAGCAGAAGATGGCCTTGGGGTCCCTCTGACTTCTTTTTTGCACGGCAGGAACTTGTGGTTAGACTGGAGACTCACCCTACCAATGCCCATTTTAGAATGAACTAAGAGTA
Organism: Scalopus aquaticus; assembly: GCA_004024925.1. Classification (NCBI taxonomy): domain Eukaryota; kingdom Metazoa; phylum Chordata; class Mammalia; order Eulipotyphla; family Talpidae; genus Scalopus; species Scalopus aquaticus. The sequence goes on along the minus strand of PVIJ01016827.1, from coordinate 7,138 downwards.
AACATCTGCTACTCTTGCTTATCTCGCCCATTTTATTGCACGAAATATTTTAGGTCATCCTGTGAAGTTAGAAGGGTGGGTGTTGTTAAGATTCCCACTTCATAAATGGGGAAACGAAGGCTCAGAGAGGCTTAGTAACGGGGCCAAGGCACAAACCAAGCAGAGACTTCTCTCCCTGACTCCACCCTTGGCTCCCGCTGATGCCCTGTAGATCCCTGCCACCCCCCACCCCACCCAGCCAGGGCGCCTGTCCTGGGTGTGGGTACCAGCTTCGTTGATCACCGGAAGTGCAGACACACGTCGATCCACAAAGATGTCCAGGGCAGTGAGGACAGGCGCTGTTTCCAGCACCACGGCCAAGTCGCGGAATGTGCCGATGCCCAAATCTTGAACGGGACGGGAGAGGAAGGAGGGCCGGGGCAACAGGGAGCCCTGGATGGGTTGGGGATGGGTGGTGATCAGTGGGCAGTCCCCAGAGTTCCCAGCTGAGATGCTGACGATATCTCCGCCCTCTGGTCATCCCCCAGGGCTGCACCCAGCCTCACAAAGATGTGCAAGAACTTCAGCAGCCGCTTGTGTGTGAGGATGTAAAGCACAGCGCCTGAGACAGGGTCCAGGACTGGTAGGCGGTGGATCCGGTTTTTGATGAGGGTGTAGACGGCGTCAAAGAGGCTGCAGGGATGGGAGCAGGGAGGGTGGGGCAACCTGGGGGCAAACACCCTCCATTCCAGCCATGGGGGCAGGATCCCTGGCAGAAGCAGGGATTGGGGGAGGGGACTGTGCCGGCCAGGAGGCTGAGGCTGGACGCTGGCAGCGCTCACCTGTCGCTGGGAGAGATGGAGACGAGAGGCTGGAAGCAGCCCTGAAGGTAGAGCTCTGTGGGAAAAGCCAGAGGGCCAAGGAACTGGGTACCTGGTCTTGCCCAGCAGCCCCCAGACTGGCCCCTCCCTCAGGCCCCTGGCTCCCATCACCCTCCCCTGCTTCCTCCAGGATACCCCACTGCCCGTCCTCTCCCTCAAACCCTGGCCCCACACTCGCCCGCGTGTCCCCAGCCCCTCTCCTCCACCCTTTGCCTGCTCACCCCTCCAGGTCTCAATCTTATGCTCTTCAATCTCATAGATCTGGACCTAGAGACATGGACAGGACTTCAGAAGTCAGACATGAGCCCCTTGGGCACCAGGCTCCCCCAAATTGCTTCCACCCCAGGCCACACAGGTGCCCCCAGGACTCCCTGCCCACGCCTCACCAGGGGGGACCTGTAGTATCGATGCAGCACCAGGATGAAATCTGTGATGGTCAGCATCCCTGCGGGTGGGGAGGGAAGGAGATGGGGGTCAGCCTGGTGTCCTGAGTGGTCACCCAGCCCCGCCCCACCAAGGCCGAAGGGCTGAGACCACAGCGGGGCTGTGGACAGAGGAGGCTGTGCTGAGAACCCGAGGTGTTCCTTTCCACTTCCCTTTCATTTCTCCCCTGTCCCTTCTCCCATTTCTAGTCTCCTGCTTCTCCCCCTTCCTTTTTACCTACATATCACCTGTCACATGGACCTTGGGGTACAGAGCTGGAAGGGGTCAGCTGGTCACAAATCTTCCATGGATGGGGAAAGGGAGCCCCATTCCCTACCAGCTGGCCACTACAGGCTTGGGAGGAGGGCCCCAAAGCTATGGGCTTAGCTCAGCCTGAGGGTCTGCTCAAGCCTGGGTTGCTTCAGAGCTGCCCCAGCATCATGTCTGTGGTCCCCCCTTCTCTGTCCCCCACCACCTCCACCTCCCCAGCCCCTCCTCACCCACAAAGCTCTGCTTCTTGCTGTCCCACAGAGGGGCCGCCCGGACGCCATTGGCCACCATGGCAAAGAAGGCCTTCTTGATCTGTAGGGGAGAAGTGCAGAGGGGGTCAGGCCTCCTTGTGGCCTCTTCTACCTGAGGCCCCTTCTACCTGCGCTTACCCGCTTTCTCACAGCGTGGCACATGCAGGACACAAGCCTTGCTGGCACACTTGCTGCATAGGTAAGGCTGTGGCCAGGGGCTCTGAGGGGCCTCCTCCCCAAGTAACCAGTATGGGAAACAGCCCAGTGTTTCGGCTTGGAAGCCAGAGGTATGCAGACACACAGTGCAGGTTTTGCTTATCTTAGTACTGAGATAATTATTGACATAATTGAAGAAATATTTTTCTCTAAGTAAACTTTACATGGATTCATTTTGGCCTCATTTTAAGCAATACTACCCCTCCATGCTGGTTTCGAATTTCTAAGACATGTTAAAATAAATGCAAAGCTACGAGAATGAAGGCATTTTCCACGTATCACCAGAACCAGACACCTAACCACGCTCTGGGAAACCCTGCTCTGCCATCCGTTCTCAGCTCACTCATAGCTTGGGCTAAGGGCAAGGAGGCACCAGAACTCATCCGATGTTTCTGTTATCGAGAGTCCAGTGCTCGTGTCTTAAGTGGCACTGCAATGTCTTCTCCATACTTTGGGATTCAAAGGTGTTCCCACCTATCCGGGGTTGCCCCTAGACTCTTCTGAAACCCGTAGGGCAAAGGGGGTATTTTATTCTTTTTAGATACAAGAGAGCTAGACTGACCGACCTACATGCCTCAGACACTGGGAGCTGTGATGACAATGAAGGGGGGCTCAAAGAGTAGAAGCCGTCCCCGCACTGGCCTCCGGGGCCTAGAAGAGATCCTGGAAAGGGACTTGTGGAGGGCAAGGCCTGGTAGGACATCAGGAGGGGGTGAGTGGTGGCTGCTGGTGGTGCTGCAGAAACGTGGGCTCACCTCCAGCGCGGTGTCGAAGATGACCAGCTTAGAGCTGGTTGCCATGGCGTCGTAGCAGGTGTGCTCCTGCATGAAGTGCATGTAGACCTGGGCCTCGGGCTTCCGCAGCTCATCGTCCCAGCCCAGTCTGGGTAACGGGGCCTGTGGGGATGGGCTTGGGCCAGGCCTCTCTGCTGCCAAGCTTTCCGGCTCATACCCCCAGGCTGCCGTGGCCAGGAACTCTCTGCCCAGCCCCAGATTATCGGTGCTGGTGCCAGCAGCTGAGGCTGCACAGTCAGGAGGGAGAAAGTCCCACTCTATTGGAGGGGTGTCCATCCTGGCCATGGGAGCAGCTGGTGCCAAGGGCGTGGCCTTGGGGAATGTGGCCTCCAGCCTGGTGGACTCAGCAGCCGGCCTGGATGGGGGACCTGTTTGGAGGGAGAGGACAGTAACTCCATCTTCCAAAGACACTTTCTCATCTACTGTCAGTTCATTCTCACCGTGGCCCCATCTCGCAGGTTAGTTAACTGAGACTCAGAGAGCCCCACGAGGGAGTCGCTCTGTTCCTCTTTACTGAGTTGCTCATGCTGGGCCCTAGATCTGCAAGGCTGTTGTCCTCTCCCCTGGGGGGAGACTGAGGCTCTGAGATGAGAGTTGGGTCCTCTGTGTTGTGGAGGCATCTGGGACAGAGCCTTGGCCCCAGGCTCTGGGACGTCCTACTGTCCCCCCTCCCACCTCCCCAGAGCAGGCCCTGGCCTCACCTTCCTCCAGGTCTGGGAGGTCCTCCTCCTCCACCGCCTCCTGCCTTGTCCATCTCAAGGCCTTGCCCCCCCGCCTCCCCTGGCTTCTCTCTGAACTCGTGGTTATAGCCAGAGATGGCCATGAATTGCTGTCTCTTTGCTCTAGGAAGTTCATCTCTGCAAAGGAGAAGGGGGTCTGTTTAGTTAATAAGGATTAATCCAACAAAATCAATTAAATGTTATTAATAATAATACGTAATACTTGCAAGCTTCCAAAGGGTTTTTCTCCAGCATATTTCTCAGTCAAACCTCATAGCACTCATAGAAGGGAGGCATTATTATCATACCTATTTTACTAATGAGGGACCTGAGATCAGAGAGCAATTTGCCATAAATCACACAGCTAGTAAATGATAAAGGCAGGACTGAGGTTCAAGTCTTTAGACTCTAGATCCCCCCCTTCTTCCAAAAGAGGAAAGAGGAGGTGAGGGAAAGGAGAAGGAAGAAGCAAAGAACAAAGAAGGAAAAGTGGAGAGAGACAAAAGGCTGGTAAAACTAGTGGGGCCCACAGAAGTGGGGATAAAGGAATTGGGAGAGGGGACTAGGCCCATGTGGGGAAACCCCACCTACCTTGATGCTGGGGTCCCCCAAGGCTGCTCCAGGATGGGGTCTGTGGGGAGAAACATGTCTGAAGGGGTGGGGCAAAAGCCCTAGGCTCCCAAACCAAAGGCCTTCCCCCTCCCACAGTACACATGCACACACATGTGCACTCAGGCACACACACGCACACACCCACAAATATACACACATGCCCCCAACAAACACGCACACGCATACACATGAACTCCCACCCACAGATGCATAAACACACACCCTAGACACACACACACACGTGCTCAGGACACACACCAAGTCACACCTGCTCACTTCCACACAGTATACACACAGACGCCCAGAGGCGCAGACGTGAGAAGGCCCAGGCCACACACACTCACAGGCACACACATTCACACGTGCGCTCTCAGTCCTCCAGCCACAGCTGCGGCCCCGGGCCCCTGTACCCTGCGCAGCGCGCTCTCCAGCTCGGGCTCCATGCGGCCAGCCTGGACCAACAGAGAGCCGGACACTGTGGCTGGGCAGCACTATTCTGGGCCTGGCCTCCAGCCCCTGCCCGCCCCGGATCAGTTTCTCTCTGATTGGGTGTCAGGCAGCAGAGAGGGAGGGTCGGCCAGCTCAGCTGCTCCAGCCCCAAGGGTGGGGGGGACGGTGTTGGGGGGCGGGGGAGGGGAGGGAATGGGCGCACCTGGAATCTTGATTCCTAGTCCTTGTCACCTCCTGAGTCTCTGAGGACAAGCCTGAACCTCGCTGCGAGGGAGGTGACTTGGAACACTGGGGCACCACAGGGTTGGGAGGAGTAGGCTCTCAGAGTGCCGAGTTCCTCCTCTTCGGGGAGTCTTTCGCCTTGGTCAGGCGCCCTAGGAGGGAAAGCGGTGGAGCTCCACTTTCTTCCTTATCCAGACTCCGTAGGGGCTGGTGCTGGAGTTAGAAAGAACAGCCAGGAAGGCTGGGGAGAAGAGAAGGGGTTTGCGGGTGGTGCTGGGAGTGGCCGGTGTGTGGCCAGAGGCTCCCTATTGGTCCCCAGAGTCTCTCTCTGGGGGAGGAGGTGGAGTGGGTGCTTTGGGCAGGTGGGGAGCTATAAGGATCACCTTGAAGGTGTGCGGTGGGATGAGGGGTCTGCACCTGCCCACGGTGTGAGACGCCTGTTTCTGTCTGCTTGAGAGGTAGGGCCGGGGGGCAGGGGCTCTGGTCCCCCACCCTGCGTGTGTGCTGTCCCTGTGCAACCTGGTGCCAACGCCATCCCAGCCTGGCTAGAGTGGCTGCCCACCCCCCTTCCTTGGCATTCCTGGGGCCTGAGTCAGCATCCAATTCAGGAATGCTGACCCAGCTGCTCCAGCTCTCCCGCTCTGCCCCTCCCTACCTCTCCCGCCTTCCAATCTTGTCTATCCCAGGCCCTGACCCTGGAGTGGATACTCCTACGGGATACTAGGTTTCTTGCCGAATTCAATGACTCTGTTTCTCATCATCCCTCGGAACCCTGGTCTGCCTAGGGGGAGGGTGGAGGAGACAGAGCAGGGGAGGGGCTTTGCCTTTCCATGTGTGGCTTGGGAGACCCGGTGAATGCAGCCCTCCTTCCATGGGATATCCGTGATTTATTGCTGTCTGGCCCCACATGATGGAATTTCTAAGGCACAGTTATTGGGCTGCCTCAAACGGTGGAAGGGTCAAGTGGCCCATCCTGAGCTAAGGGATGCATCAGACCCGGGATGCTCCCATCCCCCTTTGTGCTCCAGCCACCTTCGCAGTCAAGTCAAAAGCAGAGCAGGCTCAGCTCACACCACCGCCTTCTCCAGTACTCTACTCCATCTCCAGTGAAGACTTAGACATGCTCCACCTCGTGGGGCCGTAGCTGGGGCACCTCCTTAAGAAAGCTTTCCCTGATGGCGCGCTCTGTGGCACATCTCCGATAGACTGTGCTGGCGCTTATGCAGCTGCTGCATGCTAAGTTACAGTTGTGTGAATGTCTTTCATCTCTAAGCAGCAGTGGGCAACTCGATGACCAAAAGACATTGGCTTGATGTGAAAACCTGATTTGAGGTCAGATGGGTCTGATTAAAATTCACACTCTGGCATTTATTTGCCGTGAGAACTTGGGAAGCATTGCTTATTTTCTCCAGGTCTATTTCCACAATATAAAATAAGGATAAAAACACTCTGGGCAGACTCCAGTTGCCTATCAATATATGGTGGCTAAGCGGTGGACCCTGGTAGGGCAATACCCGTTCTTCTTCTTCCTCTACTAGAAAGTGTTCTCAATTTAACTAAGTGCAGGATTTATTTCCTAACTTCTTTGCAGACAACATGGCTGCATGACTAAGCTGGGCTGATGGGATCTGAGCAGCAATGTCATATGCAAACTTGAGGGTGTCTCAGGAGGAAGGGGCAGATTTTGCCCACGCTGCTAACTGGAATTGATAATATGTTGGGAGCTGAAGCTGTCATGTGAGTCCAACGGTGGAAGATGAAGGTTGAAATGATAGGACTTCCACAGGCTAGGCCAGCTTTATAAAGAGAGCCGTGGGTTACAAAGAGAAATAAATTGTCTTGTTTAAGCCACTGACAAATTCGACCTTTGCCACGGCAGCCACACCTCTCTAGCTCACTCATTGACATTGCAGCCTCTGGTTGGGTGAGCAACGGCATGTGTGTGGAGTAAGACTTCCCGTTTACACAGCGCTAGTGCCTACCGGACACTGCTGACCACAGGGTGTATGGTGTCCTGTGCAACTCCTCTCCTGCGTGGTGAACACTTTTATTATAATAATTTTGCATGTGAAAAAATTGAGACACAATGACATTAAGTAACTTCATCAAGATCTCAAAACTAGGGCCTCCCCGGTGGCGCAGCGGTTGAGCGCTGCGCTGTGGAGCTGTTGGCAGCGGCGACGCGGGTTCGACGCCCGGCCGGGGAGAATCCCACATGGTGCGGCAGACCTCTCCTGCCTCGCCCGCTGCTCCCCTCAGCAGTGTACTTCTGATCTGCCTGTTCTGCTCCCCACTCTGTCTCTGGTGAACCCTCTCGCCGC
>PVIJ01016826.1:0-31466 GCA_004024925.1 Scalopus aquaticus | reverse complement strand
CTCCCACCCGGCCTCCCTATAGTCCTGTTATAAGTGAAACCATTCGATATTTTTCTCTTTCTTTCTGGCTTATTTCACTGAGTATGATCCCCTCTAATTCCATCCATGTCGCTGCAAATTGCATGTGTTTATCTTCTTTCCATGCTGAATAGTACTCCATTGTGTATATGTACCACATCTTCTGGATCCAATCATCTATAACTCCTGTGCCCAACTCTGAACTTCTGGCCTCTGTGATGCCCTGGGTCTTCCAGGCTTAGGACTTACACTGGCCTAGAAAACTTGCCTTTGACCACTGGACACAAGTTTGCCTTTTTCCCATGATCCAGTTCACTATGAAAGACCAACCTCCACCAGCCACTTGGTCAGGACGTTTTCCAGAACAACAGGGTCTTAAGACCCCAAACTGGATGGACTGACTAGCTCCACGAGACCAGACTTTAGACACACCTTATCAGAAACCCAGTTATAGGGGAAAATAGGAAATTAGGTGTCGGATATAGGAATCCATTTTGCAGTTGTCCCATACAGCTAAAACAGAGATCACCAGTTTGCTAGCTTAGAGGCGTCAGACAGGAAATTCAACTGGACACTATGGTCTGTGCAGCAGATCTGTGGCAAATGGGACTCCTGTGCCTTGTCCAAATAGCTGATTGTTGTTAGCTTTTGTTACTGAGTTGGAGATGTAAACCTAATGAAGCCCGGTGTCTCCAATGGCAAGAGAAGTCAGAAAATCTCGATTTCTATGTGAATTTTCAGATTGTGAGTGAACCACTAAAATATATTTCTGGGCCTGTCTGTACCCTCTGATCTAGCATTATTGATTGGGATGATAACTACGTTGCTTGAGAGGCAGGATAGCATTGTAGATAACATGAACTTAAAGTCAGAATACAACTAAATCCTGACTCCATTGCTCACTCTAGCTATCTGTAACCTCTCTTTGCCTCAGTTTCCTCATCTCTAAAATGAAATAATATTAACAACTACTAGTAGGGCTTTAAATAAATCTGAAATTAAATAAATCTGAAAAGTGATTTCAAGAGTCTTAAGCATTTAGTTACGTGCTACATAAGTGTTTATTTTAAAAGTTCTAAAAAATATATCTCCCAATCCCTGCCCAGGCCAGTTTTGAAAACTCCTGGGTGGCAGACAAGTTAATCTCTCCTTGGGGTTTAAGCTCACTGGGAGAGAAAGATATTTTGGAATTTGAAAATATTCCCCACTACAGGTGGGGAGAAACAGAAAACCTTAGTTTGATATTTTCAGAAGCAAAGCCTAAAAGACTGACTTAAATATCCCATCACTAGTAACTGATGGTTTTACATAGAAAGGAGATTTGAGTTGATTAGAAGGTATTTCTTCAGGGTGTTACTAATCTTCCAAAAGACCTGGGCAATTTTAAAAGAGAAAGCAAATGGTTCGTTCGATACCCAGAAAGAAACAAATAATTGTTTAGTTTTTTAATCCGGTCAGAACTAAATTGATCTATAAGGTTGTTTTTTGCTTTTTGTTTGTTTTTTTTTTGTGTTGTTTTGGAGGGGGGCACTGTTAAATGGGACTTGTTCTCTGCTAACAGGCAGAAAAGGAGCAGCTGTGGAAGGAAAGCTCGAGTCCCCCCTCTCCTAAGAGACAATTAACTTTCATCTGTTTAACCCTCCCCAGGGGCCTTTCATATCCCATTTAACCTTCTTTCCACCAACCCAGTGTGGAGTTAAGAAAACCAAACCCATTTGCAATAGGAGCCCTTACACATCAAAAGTCACAGGAGAGGACGGCTGACCTGCAGGTCACCACATGAGACATAAAGGCGGAAAAGGGGCTTTTAGGAACAACTGCTGTTTTAAGGATTATAAATCAGAGATTTAACATCTGCTTTGGCCCAAAAGTCAGCTTGAGTGAGCCCCATAATATGAGGGATACAAAGTTCATTTTAAAAAATGAAACTTTTAGTTCTACTTGCTGTTTATTCAGAAGATGAGGCATTCTCATGCACCAAAGAGATCACCCCCAAGGGGTTCACAATCGGGGAGCAGGCACTGTTTGAGCTCCTCTGTGGAGTGGATGAGGGTGGGTGCCTTCAGACAAGCAGCCTCCTATAAACAGATCGACTGACTCCTGTGGTGAGGATCCTAGAGAAAGTCCACTTCTACTCCGATTTGAAATAGTTTAGTTACTTGCATCCAAAGACACTTGATTGTGCAGGGAGAGAACTGCAGCTTGAGGTGTGGACAGGGAGTGCCTACGCTCCCTTTCCACAGCCCGTGTACTTTTGCTCTCCCACTCACTGCCTTTCCACTTCCCTCCTAGTCTGCATTTTATGATCAATTTTCTAATCTCCCTGGTCTTTCCAGGAAGTCTTTATTGTCATGATGCTTTATCCTTCTAACGTAAAACCAACAACCAACCCAATCATTTGTTTACACTCAAAGCTGCATTTTACTACTGAATAAACATAGTTTATGGACTCTGTCATGAAAGTGTGTGTGTGTGTGTGTGTGTATACACACACACACACACACACACACACACACACACACATATATATATGGGCCTCAGACATGAATGCAGGGCTAGTATAGCTATTATCCTGGAGTATAACAACATGTTTTGACATGATTTTCCTTTTTAATTTCACAAGAGATTAAGACTTGACACCTGAGTCACTCCTTCAGGAATTTATAAAATCTATTCATTCATCTCATACAGCAAACCTTGATGAGTGCTTACATGCCAGATAATTTTATTAACATTAGTATTCAAATAACCACTGGTACAACTGGATAGTACATTGCTCATAGTAGTTTTTTAGGATGCTTAGTATTTCTGAGTTATCCATTGTAATGTCTACTTTTTTGTTTCCTATTCTACTTGTCATCCTTCACCCTCCCCCTTGATCTAGCTAAGGTTTGTCAATTTTATATATCTTTTCAGAAAAAGTTGTTAATTTCATTGATATTTTCTATTGTCTTTTTAGTTTATTCTAATTATTTTTACTTTGAACTTTTTATTGCCTTCTTCTTACTAACTTTGGGCTCAGATTTTTCTTCTTTATCTATTGATAGTTCCTTGAGGTATAAAGTTAGGTTGTTTATTTGAGATCTTCCTTCATTTTTTTAATGTAGACTTGTATCACTATTAATGGACCATTTAGAACTGCTCTTATTACATTCCATGAGTTTTGATACGATGTGCTTCCACTTTCAGTTTTCTCAAGATATTTTCTATTTCTCTTTTGATTTCTTCTATGGCCCATTAGTTGTTTAGGAGCATATTGTTTAATCTTCACACATTCATGAATTTTCTATTTTTCTTTTAAATGATTTCTAGTTTCACATCACTATGTTTGCTATAATTTCTTTCTTCTTGTATTTATTAAGACTTGTTTTGTGGCCTAACATATGATCTATCCTGAGAATGTACTAGGTGCATTTGAGAAAAATGTGTATTTTACTGCTGCTCTATATATTTCTGGTCTAACATATAGTTTAAGTCCAAAGTTTCCATACTGACTTTATGTCTGGATGATGTTTCCATTGTTGAAAGAGGATAATAATATCAGTATGATTGCATTGCAGTCTATTTCTCCCTTCAAATACATTAATATTTGCTTTATATATTTAGATATTCCAAAGTTGAGCATGCAAATTTACATTCCCCCACATTTTGTTGACATTACAGCTCACCTTTTATATTGTATACCTATAAATAACCTTATAGTTATTTTCAATACATTGCTCTTTTAGTCTTAATTCTAGAGTTTTAAGTGTTAAGTAATTGTCACAAAGATAACCTTGGATTTCTAATGTGTACTTACATATTTCTTACACATATGATTCCCCTTAAAATGCACTAACTTTATGAGATAGAAAGACAGATAAAGAAATTATTATTCACCTAAAGTGACTAATTCATAGCAAGTTAGTTGTCAAGCCTGCCTATGTACCCAGGTCATGGTTTCATGACCAGATATTATGTTTTTCACTGTACTATGTTGTGATAGGTAGAAGATATAATCCTTGTCCTCTGAGAACTTGTAATCACATATTATCCCACAATTATATAACTGCCATTACCAAAAATTTCATTACATTTGCAAAAGGACTCATTACTAGGTTGCCCTTAAGTAGTAAACAAGACTACTATGTTCCCTGACACCACTCCATATCCATTGAGAGGTTTTAGCCACCACATTTCACAAAGAGCTAAATGTTACTATGAATTTACAAAGAATTAAAATTTATTATGATTTTAAAATTAATCAAAAGTAAAGATAACACTGGTCCAACACTGAGATCATTACTGACTTAAAAAGGCCCTAATCTGTAGTATCTTGGTGTGCTGAACATGAATATAACCCTGAAAATTTTTTATTAGCTCTCGTTTTAAAGATATTTTGTATAATTCATTTTATGTTTCACCATGTAAATTTATCCAGTGGGACCCAACAACATCTTAAATCAGCCTAGAATGATATAATATTGCAACACATTGCATAATACCATCATGCACACATCATCCAGAGTTGATTGTATCATTTTCTGATGCAATGCAGTACTACTACCAGGCAGCTGCTGAAGTAAGCTGACATCAGCAGTGCACTATATAAAGCTCTGTCAGAAAGTTTGAGCATTGAAAATATTTCAGACTTTGTGAGAGACAGTTTAAGCTACTGTTCCATAGAACTGTTATTATCTTATACATTTAGGCATAATACAGAACAGTAATGCCTCAAAAGTGCATTAATAGCGTGGACAATTTCTGCTCTATTTGTGGGGAAGTGACATTTGCCAACCAGAAGAAAAGTATCACTTCTCAGGTAATGAAGGCTTATCATCTTGACTTCGGATGCAAGGTCGCATATGTGCTGTGCTACCTGTACAACACAGCTTTCACAGTGGTTAAGTGACAAAAGACCACCAATGCCATTTGCAGTCCCCATGGTATGGAGAGAGCCAAGCAACCACATAAAAGACTGTTACTTCTGCTTGGTTCCTCCTCTTTCCGGCAGAAAAATGAAGCAAACGAAGTTGAGAAGAGTCTACCCAAACATTTGTCTGCATTGAGACCAGTTCCACATGGTGAGGGACATCCTATTCCAGAACCTCCAGCAGAATATTCTCTTGATTCACCTGATAAGGACAAGGGTGAGCCGACCTGTTCTTCTCCTGTTCCATCAGCATGCAGTGATCCAGATTTTCACTGTCCTGCATCATCAACCCCACACAGACTAACACAGGAAGAACTAAATGACCTGGTTCGTGATTTGGACTTATCCAAGAACAAGGCAGAATTGCTAGGATCAAGACTCCAACAATGGAATCTTCTAGAAGAAGATGTCACAATTACTTTCTATTGAAAGTGCCACCAGCAGTTGGAGTCTTTCTTCAGAAAGGAAAGTACTCTGGTATTCCGTTCTGAAATTGAGGGCCTCATGAATGCCTTAGAAATCACTCATGACCCACAAGAATGGAGACTATTTCTAGGCTCTTCAAAACTGAGTCGTAAAGCTGTGCTTTTGCACAATGGAAACCATCTTCCATCTATTCTATTCCTGAACAGCTATACAAGAGACAAGCAAAGAAATCTAAGAAGGAGTCTATGACTTAATGTTTTTACAGGTATTAACCATAGGCCTATTACTATTAGCATGCATTTCATGATGTAAACATCAATTTATTGCAGATTACAAAAAAAAAAAAAACTGGAGCCAAAATTAGAATTTGACTGTCATATTAGTGTTGAGCACATACAAATTGATAGGAAATGACTAATTTTATTTCAGTAACATGACCTTTGTAAAAATTTGGAATAACGAAGCAAAAGAAGTCGAGAATAGTCTACCCAAACATTCCATCTGCATTGAGATGACCGGCTCAACAACTTGCTGCAGGGGGATGCGAAACAAGCATGGAATGCTTTTCGCCTAGTGTCTACAAACTTTCTTGGGAATGTTAGGGCAGAAAACTACAAGGAACTAGTAGAAGACATGCTGATGCAGTATCAGAAACTTGGCTGCAATATTTCTGTAAAGATCCACTTCCTTCATTCCCATCTGGATTTCTTCCCTGAAAACTGGTATGGTTAGTGATGTACATGGCAGTAAACATTTTCATCAAGATATTACATCAGTGGAACAAAGACACCAGGGAAAATGGTCCCCTACAATGCTGGTTGACTACTGCTGGACACTCCCCCAGAGATGCTCCTGAACAGCTGTACAAGAGACCAGTGAAGAAATCTAAAAAGGAGTCTATGACTTGATTTTTTACAAGTATTAACCATAGGCCTATTACTATTGGCGTGCATTTCATAATGTAAACATCTATTTATTGCAGATTACAAAAAAAAACCTAGAGCCAAAATTAGAATTTTACTGTCATATTCGTGTTGAGCACATGCAAATTGATAGGAAATGACTAATTTTATTTCAGTAACATGACTTTTGTAAAAATTTGTTGACCAGTGTAATGTTTCACAGATTTCATAATGTAAGTTAATGGGGAAATTAATCAAAGTATAAAATTTGTTTTAGGTTAAATTGTTCAGGAATGCAGTTATTATATAAATTAAATTCTATAGAGTTATTTATGTATTATTATGATATGTAACATTTTGCGGGACTTAGTGGATTTCCCTTAAATGAGTTACCCTTTTGATGCTATAGCACAAAGCCTATAATTTGGGAACTAGCTACAATTATGACACAAAGATTTTCTTAGGCTTGATCTTTCTAAATTTTAGACAATATTAGAAAATGTATAGCATGTACTTCACTTCTATGCTTTTTCTAAAAGTGAAATATTCAAATTAGAAGCAAATATTAGCTAGTAATTAATTTCTAATATAATAAAGAAGGAATACAATGTTGATAATTTTTAAATGGCAAGTAGCCAAATATAGTTTTGTTTCTTATTAACCTTGACTATTGTCATTTAGTATTTAAACTAACACTAACAGGACCATTTGTTCCTAACAGGAACAAATGGAAAACTCACCCGTTATTTTGGGAAGAGTCAATATCTAGTCACATATCTTGCTCCTGGTTCCCTGGAATTGTTCCTATGTGACTAGAAGAAAACTTTATCCAGTTTTATCTGGCACTTTATGCTTTCAAAATAGAAATTAATAATAATAAGTGTTTGTTAAGCTTTGCTATTCAAAGTACCTTGCTACAAGCTTTTCCATATTATTTTGGTTAATCTTCCTAACAACCTGATGAAGTGAGTGCTTCTGTTACTCTCCCCTTAGAGGTGAAATGGTGAAGCCCACGAAGAAAAGTCCAGTATTATGTCCTCACAGCTGCTCAGTGGTGACAGTACTGGGTCTGACCCTGAAAAATCTTCTCTACCCATTCCCTACCCCCCAGCCTCTTCAGAACCCCACCAAGCCCCCTCAAGCCCGCTTCACTCCATAGCCTTTTCATTGCCTGTCACTGGGATATATGGTATGACATGGAAGAAGTATAGGGTATAGCTATCTCTGGTGACAATTTTTTTCTCAACTCCGAGGTTTCTCTTTGACCAAGCAGACTTATTCCTCAATCTGGATATTGGTTCTATAGCTGCAGGAATGAGGTTTCTTTCCATTTGTCAGCTTGGGCTTTGCCAAAGACTTGCTTCAATTTTTAGAAAGATTGGATCTCTTCCTCTTTCTTTTTGGAATGTCTTAAAGCCATGTTTCTCACTTTAAAAAAAAAAAAAAAAACCTGGCTTCCTCTATCATCTGCTTTTTCCCACCAGCCAGTAGGTTTTAGGCTAGCATTCCATTCTGCTGTTAGTATTCTCAAAATAACAAGGGATTGACAATGCAGGGGGGAGGATACCTGGAGAGGGCAAGTCCCCGTTCCTTCATGGAAATGGAATTCAATCCCTTATGCCACATATATCAATATCATGTCAGGTAACCATTAAGTTCATCTCAGTCAGCCTCAATCAATGTTATCAGATATGTGGAGCAAATCTTCTTCACACAGAGCAGTTCAGGAAGCATTTTAGGAAACTTTTTGCTTCGAGTCACATACAGAGGCAACTTTGAGCTCCAGTCTGTTTCTAAGAGGCTAACACCATGAGTGAAAATGTATCTACTCACTACACATAGATGTCAACAGCCAACAAGAAATCAGGACTGTGACCTGTAAGAATCACCATGCACGTTAGGTTGCCGGAATGACAGTGCTGACTAGATCAGTGGGATTATCACGGACACCAGCATGGAAAAAGGGAATCTTCAGTACTACTGTAGGAAATGGGAGCAACCAGGGAAGAGGAGTGAGCTAGGCATTTTTAGGTAACAAGAGACACAGCTTTACATAGGCCTGATGGGAAAAACTATATATGTGACCTGCTAGGTAGCTTCTAATTTCCTAGAAGCATAAAAAACACTTGTGATCTTTCTCTCCCTTGGATGGAAGACTCAAAACAGAATTGTTCATGGGTTAGTCACAGAGGGTTGGTTAGAGCAATAGTAACTCAACCAATTCTGATCAGAAGAGGAGAATCAAGGAGTTAAGAGCATCTAGTTTCTCCCTGAGAGCTGGGAGACATGCATAAAGGCATGCTTTTCGTCTGTGTCTTCGCTCACTGCTTTATCTCAAGTATGAGGCACAGAGAAGTTCAATAATTCTTTGTCGAATGAATAAGTAACTGTGAACTTAAGTTCTTAGAACTGTCTAAAGTAATTTTGAACTTGCTTTAATGATGGCAACTTTAATTCCTTTGCATTTTTTAATCCATTAGGACAAGGACTTTTACTTTGGAATTTTAATTCCATTGGATTTTAATTCCATTGGATTTTAACATTGGGTTTTTAATTTATAGGCTTTACTTTTGCTCTGTAAAATTAATGATGGAAAAGTTTTTACCAAATTGAAGAAATCACTATATTGTTGGCATTTCATTAATATTCATCATAATATAGTCATTTAATCTCCCTGCTAAATTTCTGCTGAGCTTACTGGACAATGCAGCATGATTAAGAATAAATTATTCAACTTTGTGTAATTTAATTAGATATCTCTGAAGCTGGCATTCATTGTTCACTCATTCAATGTAGTGCTGTTTATTGCTTAGAGATTCTGTGTTATGCCTTTAAACCAGAGGTCAGAGAGAATGACTCCTATGTACATGTTTTACTTTGCTCACATAGTGCTTAAAATAAAACAAAAACAGATTTCTAGTTTTGTTCTAAAAAATAAGAAAATGCAGCAATTCTAGGCCCCCCTCCTCTGGGAGTATATTTATGCTACCTGTTGGGAGTGGGGGGCAGGTGGCCTCCATCTTCCCCAGTTCACCTCTGGACATAATTACATCATTACCTGCCTGGCTGCTACAGGTTATACTGCTTGACGATGTGAACAGCTGGCCTCTGCTCTGATCCTTTAGCTTTAAAGTACCTTCCTCTGACCTTTGGGCTACACTCCTCATGGGTCAAGGAGTCCAAAAGCCAAGAGCATGAAACTACATTGAGCTTGCACTGACCTTTTTCTAAATCAAGACTACTTTCCAGGTGCCCAGGATCGTGGAATTTCCTGTCCAATTAGTCTGAGTCACTTCAAGGACTTGTGTGAGCCCTTGATTGGTTTAAGATGGGGGGGGGGAGTGAAGGTGTGAGAGGGAGAGGGGGAGGGAGAGAGAGAGAGAGAGAATAGGATGGGTAGTTGAGAATGGAGTTTTGACAATTTGGGATTGGAGAGTTCACATGCATGGTAGGCATCCAAAATATTTCCACAACCTAGTCTCAACAGCCTGTAAATATGTTACCTTACATGGTTAAAAGGAACTTTATAGATGCAATGAAGTTAAGGATTTTAGGATGGAAAGATTATTCTGTGTTATCCAAGTAGGCCCAATGTAATTACCTGAGTCGTTTATAAGAGGAAGGCAGGAGTATCAGACTCACAGAAAATGTAATGAAGAAAGGATGAGGCTGGGATGATGAGAGAAAGGGATTATAGCCAAGGAGTGAAAGTGACCACTAGAAGCTGAAAAATAAGGGTACTTTCCCCTCAGGGCATCAGACAAAAGGGAGACCTTGAGTGGAGACTTCTGATTTTCAGAACTTCAAGATAAGACTTGGTGTTGTTTTAAGTTACTAAGTCTGTGGCAATTTGTTACAGCAGCTACTGGAAACTCATAAACATGCTTGTGTGGGAAAACTCTCATGAGGAGACAGGATGGCAAGGGAAGAGAAGGGCAGGAACTGCCAGCTAAGA
This sequence comes from Scalopus aquaticus, assembly GCA_004024925.1. Lineage (NCBI taxonomy): Eukaryota > Metazoa > Chordata > Mammalia > Eulipotyphla > Talpidae > Scalopus > Scalopus aquaticus. The sequence goes on along the minus strand of PVIJ01016826.1, from coordinate 21,253 downwards.
CTGTCATCTTAGACTCAGGTGGTCTCAACTATTAATTCATACAAGTATAGACTCAAAAGGGAGAAGTTCAATGAAATTCTTAAACCAAAATCTGCACACATTTTCTCATTTTTACATCAGGTCTGTGCCGTGGCCAAAATGTCAGGTACAGCTAGCACAAGGGGTTTCAATAGACCATCCGCTTATATACATTCGAACATCAGTCAGCAGTGGGCTACAAAGAATAACTTCATCAAATCATGATAAACCAGATGCAAGGAATAACAACATCATATTGGGATTGATTTCATGCATCTTTTTGACTAACTTCAAACCAAATTTCCCTGTATCAAATTTCCCAAATATTTACTTGTGTTTTCTGTTCCCAGGAAACAGACACCGTAATAAGTTATCCTACAGCTCAAAAATTGAGGAAATTAAAAACAGAAAATGCACCAGGCTATGGGAATGGGCACCACGGCAAATCACCAGGAGAGGGGAGGGCTGAATTAGTGTCCTGATCTTTTCAACTCAGCGTCCCACAAGCCCCCTAAGCTCATATAATTAAAAAAAATCCTCATCAGAAATGTGATTGCTTCAGTGGTTTAGATATATAGAACAATGTTCTTTTCCCAACTGGAGAGCAATGCTAGAAATGAGTGTTTGGGAGGACTGGCAGAATAAATACCTAACAAGAAACATTTTCCACAGTTTCTGTTTTATCCCAGAGAACTCGCCTAAATTTTAATTGGTTTGTGTATTTACTCACCACAGGTCACTTTTTTCACATAAAGTTCATATGAAACAAAAAAAAATTAAAATCACATGAAAGAATCTGGGTGGGTTTTGTGTGTGTGTGTGTGTGGAGGGGTGTTGTTGTTTGCCTCTTTTTTTTTTTCTGGTTCAATTATTGCAGTTGTTACTTTGCTAGAATTACTCCAGAACCCAGCCAAGCGCAGTGAAGTAGGCTGCCAGATGCACACTAACTCCATGGTCCCCACCACACCAAAGGGCCAACTCCCCGGGGTTGCTGCTGAGACTCACGGACTCCACACAAAGATTTGACTTAGTTAAAGCCTTGACATAGTCTTAAAAATTCAGAAAAGTCAAAGCATATACAAAGTAGTCTTTTTCTCTCTTTGCAAAGGAAAGGCCAAAAGAACTCTTGCCCAGGTCCGCCTCTAAAGAGAGCCAAGTAGAAAAAGGAGAAGGGAAAAATAAAGAAAGAAAGAGGAAAGGTGACATTCAAGGGCAAGGGACAATGGTCTGGGCAAAAAGATAAAAGGAGGAAGAAAAAGGATTTCATAAGTTATCTAAAGAACATCTGGCAGAAAATGACCTGAAAATGTAATTTCAGATGAGTGTTCTCTCTAGTCTGGAAAGAAACCAAAACCTTATTATAAATATCCTAGCTGAGGTTTTGGAAGAGAAGTATATGAGACTACAGTTCATGTGTTTTGAGTGCAACTTAGGGCTTGGATTTTTCCTAAATTCATCTCAGGCAAGGGTAATCAATAGCGTTCTTGGCACAACTTGACAAAGAGCTTCTTGTCTCTTGGTTGAATCTCTCCTCCTGGATGTTTGGACCCTATCTGTGTCCTTAGGGTCTCCCATGCCCGTCTTCCTTGGGAAAGGGTAGAAACCATATCAGCATTCCCTCTTAGAGAGCCCTATTTTAACATAGAAAAATCTGGAAGAATACAAGCCACACAGAAAGTTTTTCCCAATTGGATTTGTACAGCTGACTTGGCTCCAAACATACCTCCCCCTACCAACAACAAAATTTGATGGTATCAGGACACACTAGCCTCAAAAGGAGGCCAGGGCAACATGTGCGAGACCCCCAACTCTGTGTCACCCACCAAAGTCGTGACCACCTTCAGGCACTCACTTCAGCTGTGTGTCAGGGTAGATGATTCCAAACAGGTATTTTAGTCCCCTGGAATTCATATTTTAAAAACTAAATGTCCATTCTTTAAATCTGACAGATGCTTGCAGATGTGTGTGCACTGAATCAATCAGTTCTGTATCATGATAAAGGTTAAGGTCTTTTTCTTTATTACGTGTGAAAGGATGCAGGGGGAAATCTCCACTCTTTTCTCATTCCTTCTGGCTGATGGCATGAATCCATTTTTCATGCCAAAGCCATATGTCAACAGGAGGTAACTGTTCAGAGCACGGTCCTACCGCAGGAAGTTTACTGGCAAATACCATCCTTTGGGGGCCTTCAAGCTGACTTGAATATGTATCTAACCAGTTCTCACACCACGGAGAGTCCAAATTCAAAAGGAAGAGAATGTGAGGGTCTCGGTCTCCTGCCTTTCATTTAGTGCTCTGCTTCTGTGAGCAACTGCATTTCCCTCCATCTTATTTACCAGCAACTTTATCTTAACACTAGTTAATTGCTTTCTCTCCAGTCATTTCTCTGCCATTTGCTCTGAACTTTTTAGCCAGCAAATACCTTTCCTTTCTCCTTCCAGCTCCCTTTGGCTTTTTCCCTTGAAGGGAAGTCTTAGTCACTCCTGTACTCCATTCCAAACCAAAATAAAACAAACAATCCCCAATGCCGTAGGAAGAGATCCCTAATAGTTTCATTGAGAGGAATGATTTTCTTCCCAAGTTCTAAGATCGCTGGGGGAAGGACAATGCCTCTCGCTTCTATGGAGGTGTTTCCCAAATTATGGAGTGCAAAGTACTATATTCAAGACAGTTTTAGGTAGTGCATAGTTACGGTGGATTTTGATTGTGTATTTATTTTAATGTGCACTAGAAAAACACAGCTGGTATACAAAATCTGCAATTTCACAGTTATTACTGTCTGTGGCACATATAAGTTAAAATATAAATAGGGAATGGTTTAAAGAAAGATATTTCATAAAAAATCGTACAAACATAATGTGGAGATGGTAAAAATCATGAAGATGAGAAATGAGCGACTAAAACTTGGGAAATATCATTTGATAGAAATGATTTGAAATTAGGACGAATAGGGCATGATGTCAGCGTTTGGCCACACGTCCTCCTTCAGCACAAAGCCCTGACCTTGGAGCACAGGGTGGGAACACAGCTGTTACCCAGACTGGGAGTCACAATTTCACACCAGGAACCAAAATATGTAGAAATGTTTCTAAATGGATAAATCCAATTTGTATCCTGCTGTAACTTGGGACAACACTGCCATTGAGTTTAGAGTTAGAAGCACTCTGTCCCAAGTCTTCCAGTTTAGAGGTGAAAAGGTCCAGAGGGGTCACATGGTTTGTTCAGAATCACCCCAGTGAATAGCAGCAGAACTAGAACTCAAGCCCCAAAGTTTGCTCATTGTAAATCTTTCTACCACATGATTGTTGCCTCATGAGTCTTTCTGATGTCCAGCAAGTCTTACTCTTGATGATATTTAGCTAGGTTTAAGGAAGATGAGATCAGGGGCCTCCCTGACCCATGGGGTTAAGTCTCAGCACTATGAAGCTATCAGCAACCACTGCAGCACGAGTTCAATCCCCAGCCAGGGAGCTTCCCACATAGTGCAGCAGACCTCTCCTGACTCTGCCTTGCACCCTTCTCCCCTCAGCAGTGTGTTTCAGTAGATCTACGTGTTCTGCTCCCCACTCTGTCTCTGGCAGATCCTCTCACTACCCCCACACCTCTGGCTTACACCCCAGCTCTTGTATGCATAAATAAATAAATCTTTTAAAAAAGAGAGAGATGAGATCAGAGTGGTAACAAGAAAGGGGGCAGAGAGGAGAGTGTCAGGAGTGGTAGGTGAGGACTCCTGTGGATTTCAGTCCAGAGGTGCAGCTGACAGCTCTATGTCCTTCAGGCGAGAGAGCCAGAGTAAGTGACGGAAGCTCTGAGCCCAGTCACTGGGACAATCTGATACTATTACTACAGACTGTGTCCTCTTCTCAGAGTCCCCGACTTGTAATATTTTATTTTAGGATATTTAAAAATCTAGAAATTTCCCAAAGGTTGCACTAACCTGCCTTCCCTACTGCTATTGTCCTACATTGCTATGGCGTATTTACCCAAACTAAAAAATTAATATGGGTACAGCACTAGCAACTAAACCATAGACTTTCTCCCCAGTTTCTGTCCTTATTTTGCTGTTGTTCCAGGTGGCAGGCTAGAAGGCCACACCACATCGGTGCCTCCTTCAGTCTGTGACAGGTTCTGGTCTATCCCTGTTTTTCATGACGTTGACACATTTTAAAAAGGTCAGGTATTGTGGACACTTTCCCTCGGCTGGGGATTATCTGGTATTTTCTCATGATTAGACTAGTCCCAAGGTGAAGCGCCCATCACATCACACGACATCAGGGGCTGGTGCTATCCACAAGACTTACCCACAGTGCTCCTGACCTTGATTCCTTGCTCTACGTATTAGCGGTAGGTCAAGCCACTATAAAGTTCCTCTCTTTTCCTTTCTGTATCCCATCTGGGAGAAGCATGTCAGTAAATCCAGCCAATAGCCAAAGAAAACTAAGCTCCACCTCCTGCACGGAGAACTCTCAAAGAATCTGTGACACAGTAATTAGCCAATATTCTGGGAGAGGTACTTTGAAGCCTACAAATACCTTTTGCTCCTAAAAGGATTGCCCACTAATTTTAGGATTTGCCAGTGCTGGAATATTTTAATGACAATTATCTATTGCCCTCACTTCCTCATTTCTGGTTTGGATTACTCTATGAGAAGGATTTGCTCCGCCTCTCTCATTTATTTATTATTTATATCACGATGGACTTACGGATATTTAGTTTATTCTTTCAGTGATGCAATCTCATTATTTACTTTTTTTTTTTTTTTTTTTACATACAAGCTGGTGTACAGGCCAGAGGCGTGGGGCGGCTAGAGGGTTCACCAGAGACAGAGTGGGGAGCAGAACAGGCAGATCAGAAGTACACTGCTGAGGGGAGCAGCGGGTGAGGCAGGAGAGGTCTGCCCCACCATGTGGGATTCTCCCTGGCTGGGCGTCGAACTCGCGTCGCTGCTGCCGACAGCTCCACGGCGCAGCGCTCAACCACTGCGCCACCGGGGAGGCCCTCATTATTTACTTTTTGTTCAAATTCTTTCAATTTTAGCAAGTGAGAGTATTCAGGGAGCTTTCAGCTAACTCCTGTATCCTTTGATATGCATGAAAAAAAAAGAAAACAATGTTTTGGCACTTCAAACCTTAAGGCACCACAAGATGCTCCAAATAAACCTTGCATTTTCTCTAGCTTAGGTGTAGAATCAATTCTAGAAGCAGCCATTCCTTCACAGAGCCTGTGTTTCCTGGGTTGGAGAAATGGTATTTAGAAACCAAGATATGGGATCTGGGTCTGTTCATTGCTACCAGGGACAGAGCTAGAAAAGCGCTAGAAAATACGTGTGAGTATGTATACGAACCCCTGTTCACACACATTATAGTAATTTATGTATCTCTTTATCTGAGAATGTACAAATATGCACCTGTATGTGTACATGAGCGTGTGTCTATATGCATGTGTGCATGCATATGTGTATATGTATACATAAGCATGTGTGTACATCCATCTATAAGTATAAACATAAGATTTTACGTTTTATCAACTGAGCTGTTACTGTTGCTCCACTTCAAACCTAAAACCGTAGATCAGCCACTGTTATGGGTTAACTGGTGTTCCCCAAAATGATTTGTGGAATTCCTAATAACCTTATTTGCAAATAAGGTGGCTGCAGATGCAGCCAGTAAAGTTGTGGGCACGCTGAAGGAGGGCAGCGCTGACTCCAGTGTGGTTGGCGTCCTTACAAGAAAAGGAGAAGACAGCTGAAAAGGGAAGATGGTCATGTGAAGAAAAACAGAAATGGGAGTTATGGTGCCACAAACTAAGGGACAGCAGGAGCTGGAAGACACAAAGAAGGAGTCTTCCCTAGAGCTTCTGCAGGGGCATGGGCTGTCAATACCTTTACTGCAGACTCAGCCTCCAGAGCTGTGAGAGAGCAATTGTCCATTGTTTTTAGCCACTCAGTTTGTAGTACAGCAACCCTAGGAAACTAACACAGCATCCACTAGTTGATACTACTTTCTACCCTGTATATATCTGATAATACACAAATCACCTACTTTATTCGAAAGGCTACTTGAGTGATATTACATTTAAGACAGTCTGGATCTCTCCCAGATATCTGTCCTTGGTAGCAAAGATGGTGCCTATTTCTGTTACATCCCTGGTACAGTGCTAGGTACAAAGCAGGTACTCTGTAAAGATTTGCTCACTTGATTTCTTCTGTCAACCCACTGGACTAGCCCAGATGGCTGAGACTTTTTGGTCTCAAGTTCTGGATGAAATTTGTCCTCCTTTCTTTCCTGCCTTTCTCCCTCCCTCCCTCCCTTCCTTTCCTCCTTCCTTCCTGTCCTTAATTAATATTCACTGGACACATATAGTTCTAGACATTAAAGAGTTAGCAATGAATAAAAGAAATAAAAATTATTGCCATCTTGGATGGCATTATTACATTCTAATAGTGGGAAAAATCTCAAATTCTAGATTATAACCTAGAATCAGAAATTGCAAACCACCTGTCTGAATGACAAATTATGTGGGGCATATGAGGATGGAATGCACTCTTAGAATAGCTTTCACACCTGACCAGCTGTGGTCTAGTGCCTCCTTCAGCACTTCCAACAACTCCTCTAGAGCCCAACAACCAAAGGCCTGGCTGAACAGCTGTGCTTTTCTTATCCAATTTCTAAATTCCTCTCATCACCCTAAGAGGAGGAATGAAAGAGGGAGAGGATAAGGGGATGGACAAAAAACTGGCCAGAAAGAAAATGGAGGGCAAGGAATGGGAATAGTGATTCTCCTACAACATATTATAAAGCCAACCCTTCCTGAATTGTGCCAGACTATTTACCTGCGTTAATACCTTTATCATTATTTTTATATCATAAAATTAACAATACAGTTGCAGAATAACAATGGCTAGTCAGTACTGCAAGGTTGCTATGTCCCAGGAAGTGGTTTAGACACTCATCCACTTGACCCCAATTACTCCTCACCACAATTCTATGAGACAAATACGATGATTTTCATTTCACATATGAAGAACTGGAAGCTCAGAGGCTGAGTCATTTGTTCCCAGTCCCACAGTTAGTAAATGGCAGAGTCCAGATACAGATGTCAGTATTTTGGACTCCAAAGCCCTGACTCTTCCCCATTTCCAGAGAACTCCCTTTCCAAGAGGAGGCACCAGCTGGCAAGGCTGTCCAGCCAAGACAGTACTGGAACAGGATTTCCCTCTGCAAGAATTTCTTAACAATGAACCCTCTTTCTGACCCTGTCTTTTTCATCACTGCATTATGAGTATCTTCTTCCGAACCCATCTGTCCCAGCACTCTGTCTCCCCTGATTTCTGGGATAACAGATATTTGGTTGACAGTTACTGGATCTCTAGTGTTCACTCTCTATCTTTCCCAGCCCCCCTCCTCGGTCTTATTCTCTCCTCATCATTTAAGCTAGCATGGAGCAATTCTACAAAACATCCAATGAGCAAGTATACAGAAGAAACTGGGTCCATCATTAATTAGTGATGTTAGAACACAACAAAGCAAATGCCAAGCCAAAAATGTGGAAAGCACTGAAAACAGAAGCTGGAGGAAGAGGACACACACATTCCAGGCCCCTTCCCAGGACAGACAAAGAAAGGAATCACACTCACAATTCAAACCCCAAAAGCTCCTCCACAAGTCTTGGGCTTGAGTAGACATCAGTCATTGGGAGGCAATCCCAGGTGGAACATCTCCCCCACCAAGATGAACAGTGCCTGTTCTAGTGGTGAACTGATTTCCTGAGGAAAGCTTGGCTCCTCTTTATTCCCACATTTGCCCAGACCTCTTCCGAGATAGTCTTTCCTGCAAGATGGCCCCACCTCTGGGGTTTCTTCCTCTTTGTCAGAGCAGAAGTCAAGTTTCAATACTAGGATTCAAGAGACCAAAGTAGGATGAATGCAGAGGCAGAGAAAGGGAAGTTCATAGACAAAAGCCATGATCCTCGGATCTACTAGTTATCCTACTGTAATTCAGAGAAGAAAGAAGGGCTGTAGTAGAAGTCCCTCCAGATCAGACTCACCCCAGACACCAACTCATTCTCCGAGACACACTGCGAGGTGCACGTGACGGGGTGGGTGAGCCCTGTTATCAGTGGCAGTATAACCTTTCATTAGGAATAAGTAAGCATTCTGTTCACTTTGGGTTATCGTGGACTCTAGTTACTGCATGAAAGTCCAGAGTCACAAAAACAAGAAGTCTGATGAACACTACAGCACGTTCCCATATCTCCAGGGGTGATATCAACGCCATCACATTCTTGCTGGCAGTGAAAATGAGAGGCCTTATATAGAACATTAGGGTGGTAGGAGTCTTTCACTACTTTTCTTACATGAAGCCTAATTTCCTTTTTGTTCTCAACTGGGATAATGCCAAGTTTCAGGTCTGATGTCTGTACTTAAGGGAGAACACTTAATCCAGCCTGCCAGGCCCAGTCTAAGCACTCTGTGTAACACCATGCCAATGGAGGCAAGCAATGTCAGTTGAAAAGGAAAATACCCACCAGGACATTTATACGACGTATTCGTTACTGCTGCTGCTCAAGAGTAAATACCACGGTGCGTGTTGCTAAGCAAGTTGTCTCCTCAGTCACAGAAGCTCCATTAGTAACACAGGATGGGGTTGACTATATTTTGAGACTGAGATGTTTTGCTTTACTTTTGTGAATAATCAGGCTCAGCAACCATTGCTTCCAACATAAAGCAAAAGCAGTTGCCCATTGTCCCCTGGCTGAGATGCATGTTAGAACTCAGTGGTAAATGCCCTCCTGGGAAGTCTGAGGTTCTCTGCTAACCTCTCCCCCATGGTGTCTTCAAGTCTTAAATACAAAAATTCATGAATTATTGGGAAAAAAAAAACCACACACACACACTTTTCCTGAAATGTCTCCTCTTTGCTGCGGTATATGTATATGCGACAAGTGCCAGAAAACTGCGAATTTTAAATACACTTAAAGAGCTGGAGTAAAATGATTCTATAAACATCCATCCTCCTGATGAAAAGATATTACTTTTGGGGTCCTTTTGAGAGTGACCAACTCTTAGGTCAGGCCCAGATACTGCACTGAGGACGGCCCTTTGGTTTGTAGATGTCAGCAAGTCACCAGTGAGCTGGTGACTCTAATGACTTTGGCCCTTTCCTTAGGTCCCTGGTATTCCCTAGTTACCCAGAATTCCTCAGTTATTCAGTATTTTCTAGATGCTACATAGTAGGCAGAAATAGTCTGCAAGAAAATAACCTCTTCAACAGGATTCTACCAATGGAATTCTGGAACTTTTCATCTACTCTGAGACACTGCCCTGTGAAGAATGTTAGAGCACAGATCTGCAGCTGGCTCCCTAAGATTAATGTCAATGACATATTTCCCATAGAAGTGACTTCAGGCAAATTAATATCTTCCTGCCTCTGTTTTCTCACCTGCTATTGTAATAATTAGTGATATACGTAAAGCGCATAGAACAGTGCATCATTCTGGCTCAGGGCAGGACTACATGTTTACAAGAGTCTTCAAACACCCCCTCCTCCCCTCAAAAAAAGCAAATCCTGCAGCCTGTCAGAGAGGACAGAGCTGACTGCAGAGTCACCCTTTGCATCTGTATTTGCTGCTTCTGTATTTCACAGGAAGTCACTGACCCAATAAAGTTGGAAATCACCAACTCTGAAATTCAATAACATCAAACTGTTGCTAATTAGGGTTCTGGTTGTATGCCATATATTTCCCAGAAATGATAAATGTTCCATGGAAAAGTAAGTGGTTAAGAAGGGTGGGAAAAACATATCCTTAATGTGTTGTTTTTCTTGGCTATTAATATAATGAAATATTCAATGAAAAAATATGAACATTCAACTGAAACTACTTCTTACACTTCAGGAAGACTCTCAAGCTAAAAATCTATGTTCAAACACCACTGTCAAGTAACTTACGTTAAGCTCTTACATTTTAAATTTTGAGCAATGCCCCTCACGTCCCAGGTGTTTCTCTTGATGGGAACCACAGTGATAGCTGTTAAGCTAACTCCATGTGATTTTCATTTTCAGAAATACAATTTTAGACTGCTTAAGAGTTTCAGCATATTCTCTTGAGCTACATAAAATGAAGAAAACCATTTTGGTTTTAAATATAGTTTTGTTTTTGTGGTTTTTTTTTTTTTTCCTACTAGGAACAATTTCTCTCAAACGATTTCTCCACATTGCTATTTAACAGGCTAAGTGTTTAGCCTGTTAAGCTCCCTTTATTTTACTTAGTGAATTTGAATGCAGTGAGTTTTTGTAACTATCCAGTAAAAGAAAATTAAATTATTGATCAAGTGAACTTCATTTATAAAAGCCATACTAGCATTAGGAGACCAGAGAGTATGTTTTATTTCAGCAGATTTTACACCACAGAGTATATATTTTTACAATAAGTCAATTGATATTCCCATTCATTACTATTTTCTGACACAGGGAAGGCATGATAATTCTATCGGTAGTAAAAGGTGACCAAAATTGAATCCAAGCTACTCTGGAGAAAGGAGCTATTATATAGAGCATGACATTACTACATACAATAAATGCTGCTACCATGTGACAGGCAACACCAGGTGCTAAAATCATAATGATCCAAAAAGCAGACCTAGGCCCTGTGTTTATGGAGCTACAGTCTATGGACAGTTCTACCTAAAGGGTGACCTGTGAGTCAGCACCACCCCACAAACTATTTCTTGTCAGACTACAGCGGGAGTACAGATATTGCCGGTAAATTGTTTAGGTACTTTGCAGCAGTGGGACATTAATTGCTGCAACAGCCTAATGTGTGAGCAAATGGACTCATCTCGTTGAATGGAGTATGGACCCACTTGGACATTACTGACCTTGCATAGTGAATTTCACAGAGTGAGATCTAAGATGGATAGGAGAGTAGGAATTTTAAAAATGTCCAGTCCTTCTCCTAGATAACTTGAGAGGCACTAATCTAGTGTTTTTCAAATATTACAGGGGGGAGAGAAGGGTAAGGAGGAGGAGAAGGGGGGAGGGAAGTGGGGGAGAAGAGAGAAAAGATGGGGGAATGAGGAGGTGGGAAGGGACAGGAGGGGCAAACAGCAAAAAAAGAGGTGAAAGTGGTAAATTCAAAGACATCCACGCCACCTAGGTCAATGCAGTTGGAGTGTGATATGGAGACAAGACAGATGGAGGTAAAGGAGACAAATCTGTAAGAGTCATCTGTAGCCAGATGGTAGAGAATTAGATGAAAAAAAATTAGAACTTTATTTTTGAGACAATTTGAAGTTCTTATGTATTACTGAACATGATAGTAGCATGATGGAAAGGTCTGTTTTCCCAAAATAATACTGATAATATTTGAACCATACACAATACTTTGAGGCAGGAGGCTTTTAAATGAAGTAAATAATATTTGTCAAAGGAATTTTTTTTAACAGTTTTCTTAGTGGTGTCATATATTAGTTATATGCCTAAGTAAATTCATACTATCTTAAGTCTTCCCCAGCAACACAGCATAATAAAACACCACTTTGGAAGATCTAATCACGTATGATTAAAGTGATTTTGAAATGCTACTTCTTAGCCTAACAGTGAGAGAGAACACACTTTCTCCCCATTTTCAGGAATTTTGATTAAACTACCCATATTAAGGGAACATTACACCAATACACTGTTGTAATAACTTATACTAAAATGTCAAGTACCATCACTGAGAGACAGCGTGGCCCTTCTTTCTCTGTTGTTCTTGGCTTCCTATCAAACTAGAATTGAACTCATTAAATGTGCCCCATTTACGTTTCTATGTGTCATCAAAAGGTTATAAATTCTTGTAGCTAACTGCGTTGGAGTCTGGTGGTATTGAGATTCCCATAAATGTATCTTTAACAAACAGTTGAGCCACTAAGTAAATCTTAAACATTGAAGGCAAAATTTTACAAGATTTAACAAAATATAACATGGCTTTCAGAGTGTGTACCCCTCACCCACCAGACAAATGCATCGCCACATTAGAGTTTTACACAATTGGTGGTGTAAAAGTCTAATAGTTGATCGTCTTTTAATTCTGGTTTCATAATATTTGTCATTATGATTTAAGAACCATAGAACTGTGAATCTACCATCCTGTTAAAATGAAAGCTATGCATTTGGAATTGGACACATTTGCAATAAAATGAAAATGGAAAGTTAAAACATAGCCCGTGAGGGTCACTGATTGACATACTGAAGCAATGATTCTCAGGGCCTTTTTGCCCCTCCCAGAACATGTGTGGCAATGGCGGGATGACTGTCATGCCAGGGGTGGGGGCTGGGGATGCCACTAGCACCAAATGCTACGAAACGTCTACACAGCCTCAGACAGCACCTCACAATAATATTATTTGGTACAAAATGTCAACAGCCCTATCTCAGGCCACATTCCCTTCAATCCTTTGGTACAGTAAGCTCAAAAACTTTGGCATCAGTCTTAACTACTCCTATTTTGTCCACAATCTAAATCAAGCCACTAAATCCTGTGGGCTTGCCTTTAAAGCAGAATGGGACCTCTCCTCACCATTGCTACTGCCTTTGGGCAGGTCACACACACGTACAAATGTTAGCTGCGCTGCACTCGAGAAAGCCTGTAAAAGGATCACACGACTATGCACCCATCCTGACTGCTGGCTTGTATCAAGATAATCACTTTGGTTCAGTATTTGAAAATCAGAAACAAAGAAGTTCCTGAAGATTTAAACAGATCGCTTTTATGGCTCCCTTTAGTACAATGACGTATCTGGTGAGTCCTGCAAACAAGACCGAAAGTGCCCTCCCAGGTGTCCTGGCTGAGTTCCACTGAGGGTGGTGCTCTCCACGCAGATACACAAACACCACATCAGGAAGTCTCCCAGCAGAACTTCAGAAAAGCCCAGCATGACTGAAAACTCAAACAAGGTTCCAGGAATGTATTATTTCCTGAGTTACAAGTCTGATGATTTTCAGATGCATTAAATAGCACTTAAGGAAATGCAGCAAGGAACCCGGTCTCCTTAGGTGTGGACAGCAGTCCCTTCATGAGTGACGTCATTTTGCCCAGTGTCGTCTGGTTAAACATTGACAAGAAAAAAGAAAATGCTGACCTGACCTTGAATGAAACAACTTATTCTGTGGACCTGCTTTCGTTTGTTATAGGATGTTTCACTTAAAGTCAGTTTCCAAGAACCAAGCGACACATTAAGAGAGGACTTACTGTATGTTGACTGTAAGACTTTTTAGAGATGGTCAAAGTGCAAACTCTATAAAGTATATTAAGTTTATTGCAAGATATACTAAGTACTTTTTGAAAAAAGAAATAGACTCTACCCTCTCAGCTGAACTTTCTCGATCAGTGTTAGCCTGAGTTATTTTTATTTAAGTCTTTCCTTTACTCCCCTCACCACTCCAAGACAGTAATGTGCATGGTGGGAACTCATTAGCTTCTCAGAAACAAGAATGAATAAAAACCTAACAGCTCCCTCTTTTCTTTTCCTCTCTTGGAATTTCTCCCATCTTTGACTGTGAATTGAGTAGGAAGAACACCTGTGCTGAGTATGGTATTCATGCTGCTAACAATGAAAATACTAAACAAAAGAATAACCACATTTAGATGCAATTCAAGATATACTACAGTTATTTTTTTAATCTCATCTAAAGACCTCCCACAACACTTATTCAAGGACAAAATCTTATAAAATCTATGTACTTGCTTATCAGCCATTATCTGTTTGTTCCACTAGAATTTACGGTCCATGTGATCAAGGATTTTGTCCTGTGTTTATTGGATTAATGAATGATTGAATGAATGGATTAATATCTTCTCTCAAAAACAGAGTCATTATACAGTTGTAAACTCCTTTTATGTTCACACTAAGGAGCCAACAGGAATCACTCCATGTTATGAACTACTAGTGTTCATTCATTCATTCATCCTGCCTGTTGGCGTGTATCAAGATAATCACTTTGGTTCAGTATTTGAAAATCAGAAACAAAGAAGTTCCTGAAGATTTAAACAGATCACTTTTATGGCTCTTCACTAGTTTTTCATAATTTGTCTCTGCCACCTTTCAGCTATCCTTCAAATTGTGTCCCTCTTCTTCAGCAACACTGGTCCTGGGTAAGTTCCCAGGGAGCTCCATGCTCCCTTCTATATCAGGAGCTCCGCCCAGAACACCCTCCTCTCCACCCCCAGACCCTCTGAGACTTCTATAGGGAAGCCTTCCCTGATCAACACTTAGACTAAGGATGGTACCTTTATTTTAGTCTCTTAGTTTCCCATGTTTTGTTTCTATCACAATATTTATCATATTTATAAAACATTTGGGTAATTATTTTATTGTCACCCCCACCCCACACCACGTAACTGTAGATTGAAACCATGCCTGCCTTGTTCCCCATTAAAAACCCTCACCATCAAGCCTTTTTGATGAGTATTTATTGAATGAATAGATGTTTTAGAGGCATGACCTGTTACCAGATTTATGAATCCATTTTATACTGGTTCATTCTCTTAGGTCCTCCGTTAATAAGTGCTTATTCAATACCTTTTGGTTATCATTTATCCACTGCAAACGACATCTTCCTAAGTCCACATGACATGAAATGAAATTTTTGCAAAATTGCTGAGAAATCAGAAGTCCTCTCTATTCATTTTTTAAAATATTAATAAAAAATCAGTTGGTTTTTTTTATTTTCATGTAGTTTATTAGCTGCTTTGGCACTAAAACATGACTGGTAGAAATGGTTATCAGGGAATCAATGATTTGGATGGTCAGCATCTGTTTCTATTTGAAGAAATCCAAAGGTATACTTTAATTATCCTCTAAATATGTGTTGTCTTACATTCTCAGTCTCTGGAATAATCTCGCCCCATCACTGTTTTTTGATAAAGGGTAATTTTTGGGACATTAAAAATAAAGAGTAGTGAGCTTTTAGGCTAAAAGGTTAAAATAGTGTTAAAGAGAAGGAAAGAGGTCTTCAGAGCAGAATACCATAGAAAAATATAATTTCATATAACATCGTGTAATGGAGAAGTGAGTCACACAGGAACACTAAGAGAAAGTGTATGGATTTCTTGGGAATCCAGATGAAATAATTTAGTAAGGGTGTCAAAAACACCCAAGACAACAAGAAAACAGAAATAATTGTAAACCTAGAGTTTGTTCATATCCTCCACTTTAAAATAGTTTCTTTACATGTATCTTCCCTACAATTGTTATCGGGATCTCTGTCACAAGGCAATTTTTACTAGAGAGTCTGAAATTCTTAAACAAAATTCCAGAAAGCCCAGGAAATAGAAGCACTATATGCTAAGTGAAGCCATCCCTTTGGAAAGCACTCCTTAGGAAGTTTAGCCCCTATAAAAGAGGTCACCCCATCCCTGCCTTTTTCCTTCCTGTCTTGAGCCAACAGTAGTTGAGCAGGGAGTGGCTTCTTCACTGTCTCACGAGCTTTTCTATCAATTTCTCACGCAAACCTTCCCCTGTGAGTTTGGCAGATGTCTTGAATCTGTAGCATGAATTCCTGCAGTCTCACTCATTCCACATAAACTAGAGATGGAGGAGAATTTATTTTGTGCTCAATCTAGAAAGAAATCTTCAGTGAGGAATCACATTCACATACACAGGAGAGACCTGGACAATTCAGAAAATACAGAAACAACCAGAAGTCAAGAGCAGACATGACTGATTTTCTACATTTCCATGTCAAGGGGGAAGGTTCCCTTGTCTTGTGCTGTACTATCCTTAGAAAAGAATACACATTTTCCTATTATTCTTCAGTTTGATGGGGGATCTAATGCAATGAATACTATCCTGCCTAGGGTTGCAATATCCATAAGTAGTTCAACCAGAGCATCCCAAGAACCTCTCAAGTTGCCTGGTCACTACCAATTTAAAGATACAATTCAATCCTGGCCTCCAGGAGAAATGCATTGACATTGGGGCTTAGTTCTCAATATCATGGTAAAGTAAGTCTGACTGCAAATATTTTATTACTGCTGTAGAGATCTCAGGAAAAGTACAGGTTGACCAAATTTACCAAATTTGGAATAAAGATTTTTCATTTTCACTTTCTCGTTCACATCCAGATGAGTCATGTTGCTCATCTAATTCTTAATTAAACCATAGAGAGTTAATGGGGATAAAGGAAGTGGGTGAAAACAATTTAAGTACATTTAGGTTTCATTTTCCATCAACTATTTCCCTTCCGTGCAATTTAAGTGAACAAAATAAGGTTTTGTTCTTATCAACATTTATTTTACTCCTGCCATTTGCTCCTCATGTAAAACTATCTGACCAAATAAATATTGGATTAATATTCATGCTTTATGTACAAAGAGTCTCAAAAAGTACTACTAGGGCCTATATAACCTTGCATACAAAAGATGGCTGGTTCTCATCTGGGACCATTATCATATTTTGAAAAATTTCCAAGAAATTCATACTAGTAGATTTCCCTTCCTAAAAGGCCAATTTCCTAAGTATTCAATGAGATAGCTTTTGAGACCCATATCAACAAACTAGGAAAGTAATAATGTTCCTATCTAAACAGGAAATTCACTATTGTGGATATTGCTCCCCTAATTATACTATAATAGAATTTCAGAACAATCTGCACTGAATCAGAAAACACCCCATCGACTTGCTGCACAACGCCCTCTTCAATTTTCCATACCAAGTAAGTAGATTTGGAAAGCAAGGAGAGGCACACATGTATTGCTTTTTTTTTTCCCCCCCAGAAAATAAGTCAGGTTTTTACTACATTATCACTTCTGTTTTTGTTTTGTTTTTTAAATAAACTTCTATCAGTTAAAAAGGTTTCTATTTAATCAGGGTCACCACAGAAGAGAACAGAATTTTATCAACATTAGAATGGATGCATAGTTTTCTTTTCAGTAACAAAAAAATTCATTGAGAGTTTAAAATGATAAAGCCTTAGCAGCAGATGTAAGCCAGCATTTTCTATTGACCCAACACCAAACATACAAGCACACACCAACCACCTAACAGGACTCCACATCTCTGTACTCTGAGCCATAGTTTAAACCTTCTGAAACCCAGGCAACCCGAAAGGTTAAGAGAGTCACTCACAATGTGCAGTCAACGCAGCCCCTTGGATCTCAGAGCCTCGAAGGGTATCACGGCAGATTTTATCACCAGCAGCTCAAGCACCCTGCAAATGAAATCACTCATAATCAATGAACCTTTCACTTGAACATTTGACAACTCCGTAAGCAGTTTATGTAAGGCTGTTACTTTTATTTTTTCTGTAGTTCCCTTTGCAAGCAGGAAACAGGAAACACCTACAAGAATACTGACATATCTAAATCTAATGGGTCTTTTGTTCAGAGTACTCAGGGGGGGTGATCTAGTTCCACAGGATAGAATCCCCAAAAGAGCAGAATTCAGGTCCTAGCATTTCAGAGTCTATAATCCTTTCAATAGATACTATGCAGGCAACTTACTAGAGGGAGAAATAGGCATTCTTAGTAACATTATAGCCTTAATCATAGAACTATAAACTTTAGAATAAACTCAGGTGTCTATATGTATATATGTGTGTGTTTATATATACACATATTAATATATTAGGTATATATTATTTAAAATAATAATAGAGGTAAAATTTTTCCTGGAATATATAAACTATTTAGGAATCCTTTGATTACAAAGAACAGAAAATCCAACTCAAACTCATGTATACAAATAAATAACAAAACAAGGAAATATTTTGCTTCATTGAGTTGCGAGCAAAAATGCTCATATATAGTGTTGCTTTGGGGAAATCAGGGATTCACTCCATCATTCGGTTCTCTGCAATTCTCTTGACATGGGCCTTCTCTGTAGACTCACAGCTCCTTCTGGCTGCCTTCCATCATTATGTAAAAAGGAACAGCTGCAAAAGTTCAAAACCATAACCTCACCTTCTGAGAGGACAGCATTAGGCAGTCCCAAATTCTGAGGCCACTCAGATTGCCTGCTACCTAATCAATCCCTATACTCTGCTGAATGTGGCTTATCCCTGTAGGTAAAGGGAGGCTCGATCCAAAGAAAAATCACATAGAAGGACATTCAGGACAATGTGAGGAAGGGAAAAGGGGGAAAGGAATAATGGGGAAAAAAAAAGTCCACTACAATTTTCCACAAGAATATGAATCCAAAGATTGGTTTTGAGGATGTGTAACCATGTAAACTATTTTAGGGTTATCTGAAGAGGCATGAAAGACAATAAGCTAAGGTTCAAGAGATATTATGTACTCAAGTTTTCACACTGAGTCTGACTTGCTACTTACATTAGATTTGCTCTCTGAGACTACAGTCCAGAATATTTCCACTTTGTTTATAAAATACATTTTACAGCATAGAAAGTGCTTTTGCATTTGCTCTTGCATTTCATCATCCAAATGACCCTGCAAGTGGCGCCAGCAATTCCCACTGGAAGCTTAGAGAGCCCAGGCTACCCTTTATCCTTACAGAACCTTGATTTTCTATGGAGCAGCAATTTACCCTGTTAAAACTATAGCGAAGGGTCTGCAGGTGGAACAGTTCTGGTCTTGGAGGTGTGAGCTGAAGGTATTAGGTAGGGCCCCCGGGGAAGTGTTTTAAAAAGGCGCTGGCATTTGCTTTTTGCTCTTTGCCTTCCCTCTTCTTCCAGCCAGAGGTAGAGCCACATCTCACAGTCACAAAGTGGCAAGCATGAAGACAGAAGCCACATGCTGTGAAGACTAAATTAAGAGAAGGAGCCACTAAGCTGGGCCTGGTTTCCTGCACCTGGCTATCACAAGAGAAAAAAATAAACTCTTGTTTGGTTAAACTGCTGTGCAAGGGTTCTTGTTACATGCATCTGACCGCACCCCAGATACAGAGAGGTTCCACAACCAGGTAATGACAGATCAAGGTTGAGCTCCACGTCTCTTGACTTCCAGTCAGTGATATTTCCAATAAACAGACATGGATGCATCCCTTCTCAACAAATAACTCACTTGGTGACCTGAGACATAGTTCAAATGATGATAGGAGGGTTTATTGGTTTTATTTTGGTTTCTTCAGCTTTATAACATGTTGTAGAAGGCAGGAAAAAGCCAGGGAGGGACAGGTTCTCCATGGAACTGCGCAGACGGGTCTAAAGGGAAGTAGTTCTGGAGCCCTCAGTGGTTTTTATACTTTTAATGGTATATAGAAGAGAGGCTAGCAGGTACAGGGCAGGCAATGGGGCCGGAGGGGCCGGGAGGCTGGCAGGCCTCCCAGCCCCCGACAAATCTTCACTCTCCCGGGCGCTCCGGTGGCGTCTCGTGGCCTCTGCTGCACCTCAAACTGAAAGTCCTCTGCTTCTCTCCTGTCTCTGCTGTTTCTCCTCCCCTTCCTCTGCTTATCAGTCCAGTCTCTGGCCCAGGTGTGCTCACTCACAGAGGCCCACACCCCACTCCAGGTGCCCACCATCAGGCATGTGCATAGGCCTGCAGAGGTCCATCATTGAGGGGAGGGCAGAAAAACCTGACAATTGTCACTTACCCTACACATGTAAAACTTAAACACTTGCAAAATTGCTCAGGCAAAAATGACTTGACTACTGCTAAGAAAATGTAGGTCATTTGACCAAAATCTTTTTCAAGGATACTTAAAGAATTAGCCATTTTTGCAAATCTTGCTGTGAATGAATTTTCTTCCAATTTCTCATTCACCCAGTTATTAAAATTAATGACAACAGGGGGGTTTTGGTGTCCGGTTTCACATCTAAAGAGCTTGGAAGTCACCATTCTCTCCTAGCAACAAGTATAACTCAACAACTCTTCCCTGACAGTTAAGAGAGGGGAGGACACAGGGCTTACGGTTGCCTTCAAGACTGGGAGACCAACGTTAATACAAGGGTGGCAGTTTTTAGACTCACCAGGGAACCACTGTGGGAGCCAGGGCAGGGACAGGAAAACCTGAACTGTAATTGAAGAATTGCTGGAGTCTCCCTGGCAACAACTCTCAGAGTTAAAAACTCAAGGAAGACCCAATCACAGGAGGCCTCATAATATTGTAAGTTGTACTTTCAAGTGTTCTACCTGATTCCCAAGGTAAACAGAAGAAAATCCTCTTAGGAAACCTGAATGGGCAGGGCTAAGGAGCCATTGTGAATACCCCAGGGCACTCATTTCTTAACAAGTCCTGCCCACAGGAGAAGATAGTTAACCAAAGCCCAAGCTGCTGGGGTATTACCAGTGTCTAACTGAGCTGGGGGAGGGGAGTACTCAGCTGCAGCCAGCTCTCACTGGCCTGCTTCATCTAAAAGGGGACCAAAAACCTGGGAAACACTTGTGAAGCTCAGGGTCCAGAGGCGGAAACTCACTAAATGACTGCGCCCTCATCACAGAACAAGAGAAAGCTTCTCCCATAAGCCTCACCACCACATTCCTGAAGCTCTATTTACAATTCTTTAAACCCGCACATCAAGTCTGGCTATCAAAAAAATTACAAGGCACGTCAAAAGGCAAAAACACAATTTGAAGAGACAGAGCATCAGAACCAGACACGACAGGGAGTTGGAATGAGAAGACAACAGAGCTCTGGAGAAGATTGCAATCATATACTCACCCAAAAGTCAAGAAGCAGTCATACCCCAAATCAATTCCAGAAGGATTAAGGACTTAGTATTGAAAAGCAAAGTGTTAGAACTTGTGGAAGAAAATACAGAACATCTTTCTGACTTTCAAATGGAAAAGGAATTGAAGCAACATTGGTTTGCATTGTTGGTATTTGGGGAGTACAGGATCTCCGCCTTCAGGTGCAGTATTGTAGCGCTTCCAGCATCAAGGTACCCACAGACCCCTCCATATTACATTTGCTCACACCTCACTTTGTTCTCCCCTCCCTCTAACCTGCCCCCTCTGGATTCCTCAGTTCTGTAGTTAACTTTCAAAGGTTAGTTATAAGTTTGTCTTTATCTGACCCTTTGTTTGGTTTTTCCATATTCCACATAGAAGTGACACCAATCCATATTTTTCTTTCTCCTTCTGACTTATTTCACTGAGTAGCAGGAAAATAATTCTTAAGGAAGGTATAAAAGTGCTAACCACAAAGGGAAAGATGGATAAATTGCTCAGTCATTGTTAGGTCCCTATTCTCAAAAGGTACAAAAAGAAAGCAAAAACATGCAAATATCTGATAAAAGTTTACAAGTAAAACCAACAAAAGACCAGTGTTCAGAGTATACAAAACATAGGAATAAGTAAG
>PVIJ01016825.1:14367-31567 GCA_004024925.1 Scalopus aquaticus | reverse complement strand
AAAAAAAAAAAAAAAAGAAATATTCCTTTGCAATTGCAGGGCATATGTATATTTCCTTACAGAATATGTATAATTATTAAAAAGATTAAAGTCTCAGTGCTATCAAGCTATCGCCAAAAAAAAAAATAAATAAAAAAAAATAAATCTTTAAAAAAAAAATAACTACAATACTACTTAAAAAAAAAAAAAGTAAACTACTCATTCCCATTCAGAGTGAATAGAGAATAAAATGGAAAAACTTATTCCTCAATATGGTCTATTAAAATTACCTATAAAAGTAGGAAGTTAGGGAAAACTATACTTCCATCTCAAATCATTTAAAGATGATCACAGTTTAAACCAATCTTTTAACCACAATGACATATTCAGTTTTACAAGAATGATCTGAGAAGGGAGAAAGCAAATAGTCATTTTAAATTCCGTGTAAACTGAATCTTTATACTCCTGTAGTAACTGTTACCTTTGAAGTGTATAATCATTTCTTTTTTTATTCTCAAAAATCCCCTGTTAAAGGATGAGTAAAATTTCATTTGTACCACAGATGTAAAAACAAAGGCAGAAAAAAAGGTTAAATGACCCATAGATATGTTATTACAAACTGGGAACAAACTCTAATCCATTCCTCTATAAAGGTGTTATAGAAACATCAATAAATATGAGTGAAGTGATTAAATACTAAACCTAGTCTTATCTTTCATTTAAATTAAGATAGAAACAGTGGTACTTGATCAAAAATATTTAAAATTTTAAAATACTTTTCTAGGGATTCTTTTCAACTTTTAACAGGTGTACTAACTTACACAGGAAACATCACCAAACTATGTAACAATAAAGTTTCCAGTCATCAGCATGAGAAATACCAGGATAAAAATGCCAACCTGCTGAAGAGAATGACAAGGAAGGGACAGGAGGATACTGGGTCCTTTATTGTGTAGTTTAGTCTTCATACAGATTCTGGAACTATCTACATTTCCACAGTTCTTGTTGTGAAAAATAATTAAATGTCTTTGTTTTTTCAAACTTCAATAAAAATTTCAGAAGAAACAGTCATAAACTTTTGTACAAGATTCATCAAAAAAAATTTTTTTGATTAAAAAAAATGACTAAAAACTTAGGCTTTCTAACAAGACCTGTATGAATACGGAGCTACGAAGTCACATAAATCTGAAGTATCGGAAAGCATTTGGCTGTCTATGTAGTCTTCAGCAAGATCACAAAGATCACAAAGTGCTCAAAAATTCTTTGACCTAGAGGGAGGGAAAAATATATTAATACAACTTCTTAACTAATTTAAGATACCTAGTAATCATCTTCATTTAAAAGTAGATCAGTTGAAGAACTAACTGTAAGTAACTATCACAAAGCCATAGCAATTACATTTTTTTTTAAATTACATAAATACTCTAGTATTCAAACATGACCTAAAATGACCTAAAATCATTACAAGAGTTACTAAATTTACACCTAAGATTGCTAATATTCACGACAGCTATAAGACTAATTCTATAAATTTTTACTTAAATACCATAGACTAGTGACACATATAGTTTTAATTTTGATAACATTAATAACTGCAACGCTTCAAACAACTTAGAAGGTCCAGACATGCAGTTTTGCTATTTTTCTGAAACACAAACGTGAATCATATATACTGTATGATATACATGAGTGAGAAGTCATGTGAACAGGGAGCGAGCTTAGTCAATTCACCAATATCATTGCATACTCTAGACTACACAGTAATTCTGGAGACAAAGATTAAAGTCTTCTAAAAATAACTAAAATAGTAACCAACTACAAGCATTATTAGTGGAAGTAAAAATAAGTAATATATGAAACGATGATTCTTAGTCAAAATACTAAGTGTGAGATAAAATTTACAAAGTGGTTTTACATTCAGTTAAACTGATAGTTGAGGGAGACAGGGAACAAGAAACAAGATGATTTACATCTTGAATGGACAACTGTTGGATAGCTGGAGTCGATCCCCATGAAAATTATCTTTCATAACAGATTTGCTGTGGGGAATAGCTCAGTTTGTGGTTTTAATGGTAAAACTTTACTTAAACAAGATGTGAAAAAGAGAAAAGGGTAGAGGAATTTTTCTTTTCCTAGGTATAATAGAAGGAGGGTATCAGGAAACCTCCCCAGAAGAAAGGATCAAATTAATCATCTTTGTGGCCCTAGTCCTCCTCCAATGGCTAGTAGATGAGGAAGATAAATGTCTGCTCTAAGAAGCAGACAACTGAACATGCACATTCACAGCAGAAGCAAACCATCACGAAGTGGAGGGCTGACCACGCTGGGCAAGGAGATGAACATGTACGCCTAAACAAGAATTGCTCTGCATCCTCACAGATGAAGAGGTCATGCTGCAAATTTCCTGCACAGGGATCTGGCATGACTGACACGCAGTTCTATAGGTGCACGTGCTTGTCTCATCAATTTTCTATTGTTTATGAAAGTTTTAATAAGTAAATATTTTAGGTTATATACATCATTTTAATAAAATGATTACAATCATAAAAATGATTTCTTATTTTTATAATTAAAACAAAAAACTCTGAATTGGAAGAGAAATAAAAGACTATTCAGACTATGACAGCTTTTTCGACTTCTGAAATACTGCAGTATTAGTATTTGTTTTCATTTATAAATGAGAAAATTAATTAAAAACTAAAATTTTAAAATTACGGTTGACAGTAAAACTGAAAAGGCTGATTAAATATTATTCAATTATTTTAATAGTACCATAAGTGAATTCTATTTTTATCATTAACAGTATGAAATGCTCTTTTGAATATTCCAGGTACAATTTACTGTATACCAAGAGAAAAACAACTAGTATTATAGTTGCTATCTATTAATCTTAAGAACTTCAAACTTCTTGAAGTATTCATTTACTGAGTGCCAAGTACCTGTTATAGTAAATAGCAGATATTTTCTGAAAGGAGCAAAGAAAGATCAAATTTCTTTCAAAACTAAACAAAAATATGGCTTCTTCTTTAGGCTTTAGATCAATTAATTAATATGGGCACAGGCTTTTTTAATACAATTACTGCTACCATTCTCCCTCAAGTGTTCATCAATATGTTACTCCCAGTCCCTTTATCAATATGGGTTATTACTCACTCAACAGAGTATCGTTATTTTCAAATATCTGGGGGATAGATTAACTAAAATCTATACAATGACTCAATGACCAGGCATCACCAATTCATCATTGACAAAGCCCCAAATAAAACTCAAAACTAAAACTCCTTTAATCTCAACTTCAGCTAATATAAAAATGAATGAAATCCATATCCTACAACTTCAAATATCATCTATACTGAATTTAGCTTAAAAAGTTAAATTTACTTTCATAAGCTATTAATCATTAAACTATATAAAAAGTGGTAGTATAGGGAAGAAAAAGGACAAAGGAGACGAAAAGAAGTAATCAATAACTTCTGTAAATGTGCTTACTATATTACAAACAAAGGAAGTAAAAGATAAAAGAAGGCTCGTATTTTAAGTAAAATCACAAAGCTGGAATATAAAGTTAGGATTGGAATCTGAACAATTTAAATCCCTCTAAAGCCTTAAGTCTCTTACTATAATTTTATGTTATCTTTTTGTTAGACAATGCCTTTCCAACTAGTTAGTTTACAGACAAAACAAGCGTTAGCTTATAGTCTTTGTATAAATCTACCTTTTCAACCAGACTATCATGTTTGTCCTTAAAGTCTTCATTAACATCCAGTGTTAATATAGGCACTTCTTGTAGATAATCAAAGTTGGTTCTGTTTAACAATAGAAAGATGAATAATTAGAAAAGCAATAAATAAAAGAAAAACACTAAAAATTCATTCTTACATGATCACTGAAAAACGTCTATCATTTTATTTTTTTTTTTAAAGGGCAGGTTTATTAGGGGAAAGAGGAAAGGAGGTGAAAACACTTACACAGATACAAGCAGGCAGAAGAACTGCTGTTTTCAAAGGGAGAGGTTTGTTAAAAGATATACCTGCATAGACACAGGCAGTCTTGAGATGAGAGACGCTGTCATTCATTTTATATTAAAGTTATACTGAAAGCAGTTTATCTGTTAGCCCCATCTTTCTCACCTACACTTACTATACATCATGTTTGTAGTGAAGTTTCTCTAAATATTCAAGAGGAATGCCTTATTCTTCATTTCTTCCTCGTAAATATATTCTATTCTCACTTACATTTACTATACATTTACTATATACTATACTATACCACACTATAGCTTTAAAATCTCAGGTGTAAAATATATAGAATTAGGCACTATGACATGTAAAATATTCAAAACCAAAAACATGCCATGAAGTCAGAATTTTTTTGCATTTTAAAGATAAGAAAACTAAAGTTCAGGGAGGTCACTCTGAATTCCTGAGACTGTCTGAGGTTGAACACTAATGAAACTAAATTTGAATCAAGATTTGACTAATGACAAAGTCCATGCTCTTAACAACAATGCTATACTACTTCCAAAGTCCTGATTGAAGGAACATATTTAAACTATCTTATCTTAAAATTCCCTCTGAAAGAGAGAAGCTAAATAATACACACATATATTCTTCCTACTTTATCACTTACTATGCAATTCTACATATTATGTCATCATTATCACTGGGGGAGATTAGTTATAAAAACTTTATATATAGGATCTCTTTATAATAAAAAGAACCAGAACCAACACCAAACACTGGAATTGCCTCTAATACTAATAAATAAAATGGCTGAAAATGAAAAATTGCACATGTTCTGGGTTAAAATTTAACTACTTATAAAAAAATTAATAAGAATAGAAATCTTACTTCAGTGTTCTATGTAGAAGCCAGCTTTCATGTTTGTAGTGAAGTTTCTCTAAATATTCAAGAGGAATGCCTTGTTCTTCATTTCTTCCTCGTAAATATATTCTATTCAAGCATTTCTAAAAGCAAGCAGTAAGAAAGGTAGGATCAATTACTCTTATCTGCTGCCACTAAAATTTTCTTCTCTAGTGTCTCTTTAGTTATGCCAGTCAAAATCTCTATATATTGTTTCTAGAAAGTAAAAATAGTTCATTTTTCCCTCCTTGTGCTTTTCAACCATATGATGGCTCTAAACCATATAGGACTTTCCCAAAAAAGTCAAAGTAAATCTACAAACTTTTGGCATCTGTATTTACAATGTACTCTAAAAAAGTTTGTTAAAAAGAAAAAAGTTCAATATATTAACTGTTTCAAAGTTCAAGTTCTCTTTCAAATAATTAGTGACTCTCTAATCAAAGAGATCATACACAACATTGATAAAATAAAGTTCTGTTAATGTTAAACTTTAGAAAGTCTTGACTGTGAATGTTCCTAGTAGAATGAAATTATTAGTAATCTTTATGTTCTTTTTATTTTTTAAAAAAAATGTATTTTTATTTATTTACGCATATAAGAAATGGGGTATAGGCCAATCAAAGGTGCAGGGGTGAGAGAATTCACCAGGGATAGGGCAGAGAGCAGAAGAGGTGGACCTACTGAAATACACTGCTGAGGAGAGCAGCGGGTGAGACAGGAGAGGTCTGCTCTGCCATGTGGGTTAACTCCCTGGCTGGGGATCAAACTCATGCCACAGTAGCTGGCAATAGCTTGATAGCGCTGAGACTTTAACACCCGCACCACTAGGGATGCCTATGTTCTTTGTCTATATTTGCACTAAAGACAAACATTTTTTATTTAACATTATTAAAATGACCATCTTTTCAAAATAAAAACATTCAATGTAATCCCTATCATAGTTCTTTTGTTTGGTTGGTTTTTTGCGTAGAACTTAGGTGTAAGCCAGAAGTGCAGAGGATGAGAGGATTCACCAGAGACACAGTGGGGAGTAGAACAAGCAGAATTACTGAAATACACTACTAAGGGTAGCAGTCAGAGAGACAGGAGAGGTCTGCTGTGCCATTGGGTTAGTTCCCCGGCTGGGGACTGAACTCAGGCCGTAGCAGTGATAGCATTTAGGCAACACCTAGGCCACCAGGGAGGCCCCTTATCAAAGTTTCAATGGCATTCTTCAAAGAAATAGAACATTACTAAAATTCATATGGAAACACAAGACTCCAAATATCCAAAGCAACACTGACCAAAAGAAGTAAGAATGGAAGGATCACACTACCAAACTTCAAATTATACTACAAAACTATAATAATCAAAACTGTGGTATTGAAACAAAAACAGACACATAGACCAATGGAACAGAATTACGAGCTCAGAAATAATCCCACACCTATATGGACAGTCTCCCACAAAGGAGCAAAGGGCATACTTTAGACAAAGGTAAGTCTCATCAACAAATGGTGTTGGAAAAACTGGATAGCCTCCTGCAAAAGAATGAAACTAAATCACTATCTCACACCATCACAAAAATTAACTTAAAATGCTGATAAAAGACTTGGATGTAAGACCTGAAACCATAAAACACACACACAAAAATATAAGCAAAACACTCCATAGCATATGTTCCAGTGATGTCTTTGTGGATTCATCTCCAACAGCATGAAAAACAAGAGAAATAAACAATGGGACTACATCATATTAAAATCTGCTGCACAGTGGAAAAAAACAATAGGGAAAACAAAGATACCAAACTGAATGGGAGAAAATATTTGCACACACATATCTGACAAGGGGCTAATACCCACGGTCTACAAAAAACTCATAACCTAAATAGGCTCTTGTTCAAAGAAGATATACACATGGTTAACAGGTACATGAAAAAATGCTCATCATACCACCTCACACTTGTGAAAATGGCCCTTATCAAAAAGACCAGAAACAACAAGTGTTGGCAAGGTTACAGAGAAAAAGAATCCTCATACACTGTTGGTGGGAATGTAGATTGTTCCAGGCCCTATCAAAAACAGTAGAGATTACCCAAAATATTAAAAACAGATTTATCATTTGATCCAGCAATTTCTACTGTTAGGTATCTACCTGAAGAACACAAAAACACTAACTGGAAAGTATATATACACCCCCTATGTTCATTCCAGCACTATTTTCAATAGGCAAGTTATGGAAATAACCTAAGAACCCAAAGGCTGATGAATGGATAAGGAACATGTGGTATATATACAAAATGGAATAATTCTCAGCTATAAAAATATGTACTTTTATCATTTGCAACAACATAGATGGAACTGCAGGAGATTATGCTCAATAAAATAAGTCAAAAGAAGAAAGACAATACTGGATAGTGTCATT
The DNA here is from genome assembly GCA_004024925.1 of Scalopus aquaticus. Lineage (NCBI taxonomy): Eukaryota > Metazoa > Chordata > Mammalia > Eulipotyphla > Talpidae > Scalopus > Scalopus aquaticus. The sequence goes on along the minus strand of PVIJ01016825.1, from coordinate 24,323 downwards.
TTGATATGGAATATAGAGAAACCAAACAAGGATCAGAAAAAGTCAAACCAATAATAAATGCTAGATGCCTCACTGGAGAAGTAAGACTATCAGAAAAGGAGAGGGAGAACAAAGTGGGGAGGGAGCACAACGGCCTATGGTAGAGGACTATGGATATTCCTGTGCTGGGTATGGTATGGTAACAGCCACAGAGGTGATCCTATACCTATAAATCATATACAATGTATAAACCAATATTACATCAATAAAAAGTATTAGTGAATCAAAAAAATGTATTTCCAAAATAAATTTCAAAATGATTGTTAAATTCTGGCTTACTTGACATTAGAAAAGAAACAAAATCATTAGTTGGAATCAGAAACCTAATTTTATTGAAAATTCAGTCTCAATTGCCACATAACACTCTTTCAGGTTAGAAGTCACAATATTTACATTCATTGAAAATTCAGTTTCAATTGCCACACAACACTCTTTCAGGTTAGTAGTCACAATATTTACATTCATTAGAGCCTAATTTGTGACTTAGGGGAGAAACAGGAATAAAAAAGAGAAAAGTGAGAATACAAGCATCAAAATCAGAAATTTCTTAATAAACACTTGTAATAAACAAAAAGATTTGTTTTAGGTTAGTTTTATAAGTGACATACACTTGGTCTTCCTGGATGTACTGCATAATTTCATATGTAAACAAAAACACCTGTTATAACTTATTACAAAGACATATTTTCAACTAAGCGCCCATAAGAAAATAGCAGGATCTTCTAAGTCTCTTCTCAACTGTAGCTGCTATTACCCACTCATTCTGAGCCACAAACAATCATAAAAGATTTTTTGCAATGGACCACCATCAACTTTGTCATTCATTCAACAAATATTTACTGAGCTGCTACTATGTACCCAGGTGTTAGTCTACATACTGGAAATTCAACTGCAATTAAAATACTCAAAATTCACCTCATTGAAGCCTGTATTCTAGGAGTTGCTTGAGCAAGTGTCTTAGTCTAGCTGTAATAACTAAGTCTGCAAAAATCTGAAAGAAATACTGATGAACAAAACTGAGGAAGAACAGAGAAGGACCTAAGTTACTTGCCAAACCTGGGGTTATTGTTTGCAGAGATAATAGAATATACAACTATGTATACAACTATGAGTTTCTAGTTTGTGGGTAGGGAGTAGGAAGTTGGAGAGTAGAATTAAACTAAACTGCCTTCAGAAACTGTCCACCACTGAAAATATTTCTACACATTATTTTAAATTTCCAATGACGCAAACAAATTTTTATTACATCTTACCTCTGGAATGGCCCGAAGATAAATAATTCCATCCAGTTCAAGGCTTTGGCCAAAGTGCTTATTCATCCAGTCATGCCAGTCTTGATAAATTGTCCACTCTGTTTCATTCATGCAGTCAGATTCATACAAATTAGATGCAAAAATATACCTGAAAGAGAATTTACATCAACATAATAATCCTTGTCAAAAAAAAAAATCACAAAGAAATATAAGAGAAAATGGTTCTACTAGATGTACATGGAACATCACCTAAAGCCTTTGGCAGAGAAAGCCTAAAAAGGCAGGGAAAAACAGTATCTCCAACTCTAAGAAATATGTTCGTGGCTAGTGGTTTCCAAAAATGTGGTGTGAGGACCTTATGGGTCCCCAAGATCCTTCTAGAGGTTCCATGAGCAATTAGATTACATCATATACTATACTTCAACCAAAAATACATATTACAGCTGATTGAATAAAGAAGCATAAATGAGAATCCAGTTATTTCAAGTTAGACATTAAAAAGATTCATAAAAACATAAAATAATGCCTTCTCACTTGTTTTTAAAATATCTGAAGTACTTAATTTATGTATATGTAATGGCTTTACTATAATCAATTTTATATAGGTTAATGTTTTATGTTTCTCAATCTTAATTTTTAATAACATAAATACCAATAAGACACAAGTCTTTGGCCTCCACAATACTCATTAAGTATGGAAGGGGGTCCTAAGACCAAAAATGTGACAGTATCTTCTCTGAGCCAACTTTAAAGGTTAAAAGAATCCTTGCACAATAGGTAGGGTGATTCTATGGCCCCTTTCGGAATATTTGATCTCCTTAATCCAGGCACAAGTATAGATACAGATTTGATCAGAATAGATAAGAATTTTAAGATTAGAGGAGAAAAAAAATACTCCTCTGTATATTTGAATGAGATAGCCACCACATTCCCTACAGTTTCCAGGGAAGGGGTTATAAGTGCTAGAACATCCCTAACATCATCAGTACCAAAATGCTGAAGATACTGTCATTTTCATCTCAAATCCCCAACTCAGCCTTTCTGAGTCCCAGGAAACAGGACAAAGAAAGTTCTAAGTCAAGATTCCAAACTGACAAGTGCAAGTAATTTGTATGTACCTGTCACTATACACAGATCGTTCAAAAAATAATACAGGTTTCTCTGCATCTTTGAGCTTGCCATTCAGAGAGGCAAGCTGAGCTCGTATTCTACTGAGGCAGGCATATGATTGGAAGGTAAAAGACCATCGTTCAGGCTTCTGATACATCATCTGAAGAACATTCCCACCACTTTTCTGAGATGTTGTCAGTTCCTATTTTGAATTTGGAAAAAGGAAACAAAGTTAATGATAAATAATCTTTTAAGAAGTTCAAAAAGAGAAGTTGGATGATTAAATGCATCAAGATTAGCAAAACCATGATGATAAGGTCATGTTCTCCTCCTTTTTCCCCAACTTCCTTTTTCAGGCTGTCTGAGTTCTTCAATTTGAAAAGTTAGTTTAACCACTAATTTCTTAGATCTTTTTCACAAGCCACAAACAAACAGCCTACGGCAGAAATTTCTTCTTTGAGCCTAACAAGACTTTAAAAATATAAATTGTCAGCCTCCCTGGTGGCCTAGGAGTTAAGTCTCAGCGCTACCACTATTAGGTCTCACCCATGATAGCCTGAGTTCGATCCCTGGCCAGGGAGCTTCCCACATAATGCAGCAGACCTCTCTTGATTCACTTGCTGCTCCCCTCAGCAGTGTATTTCAGTCAGTCTGCCTGTTCTGCTCTCCACTCTGCTTCCGGCGAATCCTCTCACCCCCGGCATCCCTGGCCCATAGCCCAGTTCTTCTACATAAAAATAAATAATCTCTTAAAAAAATAACGTGAGTTAAAAAAGTAAAAAAATAAAACAAATAAAGAATAATTAAAAATTTAAATAGGAAAAAAAAAAAACGTGAGTTGCCAATATTTAAAAGCTAAATAACTGCATATAACATATGTGGACTTACATCTTTTAAAAAAAGGGAAAACCAAGCAACACTGTGTATTTTCTCTTGATAAAAATCACACATTCTTCCATGAAGTGGAATACATGCTCTCCAGTTTATCAGCTCTGATCATTCTCCATTGATTATCACAACAGGCTTAATTTATTTTGTTTAGTTGCCTGGTCCCTTCAGCCATATGAATTTGTGACCCCAATCTTCTAATTGAACAGAATAAATTCCCCCAAATTTTGTGATACACTACTCATATTGGCTGAACCAATATTTTATGTTTATAAAAAAAAAAACATACTGGAATCTTAACATTTGAATTGGAAATAGCTCTCAGAACACATGAATTCTTTTTCTTTCTATAAAATATAATTTTCCTAGCTCTAACTGCCAAAAAGTGACAATGCCAACCTTACATGAATAAACATAAATACCACCCAGATCTCTAAATATCATTAACCACTGAAAGAAATAAGGGTCATCTCCCTGACTCCAGGTCTGGAGAAGGTAATGTACAAGATGAATTTGATACATCTTATTCCAGGAAACTATCAAAGACTACTGAAGATGTACCAAGGACAAGGGAGCCAACATATATGTTTATGTGTTACATATGTGTTTATGTATATATGCATATATGTGTGCGTATATATGGATTAGGGCAACAATTAGTGATTGATGATAAAATCATTAGCAGAAAAACTTCATTTTATAATGGACAAACATGGAATTTTATAATGGATTGATTAAACAGACAAAACCTGAAAAGACACATCAATTTTAACATCACAAAAGACATCCTCTTGTAACTGAATATGAAAGCAAATACACATCACATAAGAAATCTTGCCGAAAAAGAACTGAAACTAAATCTAATCACTCCTTCAGAGTTCTATCTACAAACTTCCAAGAAACGCAAAGAACTAAGAAACATACTAAATTATATCAGAGAAGTACTCAGCCAAAGCCAGAATAACAGAAATTCTACAAGAAGAAATGATCCATTTTCTTCAACTAATAAGCTGCAAAGAAAAAACAGAAAGAGGGCCTCCCCGGTGGCGCAGCAGTTAAGAGCTGCGCTGTGGAGCTGTCAGCAGCGGCGACGCGAGTTCGATGCCCGGCCAGGGAGAATCCCACATGGTGCGGCAGACCTCTCCTGCCTCGCCTGCTGCTCCCCTCAGCAGTGTATTTCTGATCTGCCTGTTCTGCTCCCCGCTCTGTCTCTGGTGAACCCTCTCGCCTACCCACGCCTCTGGCCTGTACCCCAGCTTGTATGTATAAATAAAAAATAAATCTTTAAAAAAGAAAAAACAGAAAGAGGAACCACTAGGTCAAAATCTGAAAGATTTATCAACCAAATGCAATATGTGAACCGTGTTTGAATCTTAATTTCAAAAAATTTAAAAAATACTATGAGACAATGGGGAAATATGAACACAGACTGAATGACACAATACAAATACTCATCTTTTAGATACTGCTTTTTTTAAATAATATTTCTAGAGTTATTTTTCATGAGTCTTTAAGTTCCACAGATGAAGTAACATATTATCTAGAACACAGATTCTTACAATGTGGGAAGGGAACCCCTGGGAGTCTTTCAGGGAGTCTGCAAAGAAAAAAAAAAAACTGTTTTCCCAATAAATATACCTTTTTCCAGTCTCATTCTCTGAGTTTTTAAGATGTTGTGTAACATGTGATATTGAACCAATTTGAATAAACAGATATAACAATCCAACTGTTGTTACTAAATTAGACATTAAAGAGATTGCAAAATGTGAAACAATGCTACTTTCCTCACTAATTTTTTATTTTGTATAGGTTATTTTTTTGTATAAGTTATTTTTCATAAAAATGTTATTATAAGCATGTAATTAATTATAATTTTAAATAAATTCACTGATACAGGGCCTCCCCGGTGGCGCAGCGGTTAAGCGCTGCGCTGTGGAGCTGTCGGCAGTGACGACGTGAGTTCGACGCCCGGCCGGGGAGAGTCCCACATGGCGTGGCAGACCTCTCCTGCCTCGCCCGCTGCTCCCCTCAGCAGTGTATTTCTGATCTGCCTGTTCTGCTCCCCTCTCTGGCTCTGGTGAACCCTCTCGCCGCCCCACACCTCTGGCCTGTACCCCAGCTTGTATGCATAAATAAAAATAAATCTTTAAAAAAAAAAAAAAAAAAAAACAACTAACTATTAAAAAAAAAAAAAAATTCACTGATACATCTGTAAAGTGTTTCAAAGTAAATAACAAAGTAAATTTGATAGTTCTACCTTAAACATAAAGGCTCTTTGATTCCTTAGTAATCGCAGACTACCTTATATATTTGTTTAGTTAAATAAAGTACCATTAGTTTTTAAATGATGCTGTCTTATGCCTTAAAATTATGAAGAAATCACAGGATTAATCTACTCATTAAGAACCAGTTTACCTCCTATAAACTTCAAATATACAGTATCTGCTTTAAGTATTTTTATAAATATAGTTCTATATTATAACATATATAAACCCAAATAACTTAGAAAAATACCCAGTCAAACCCCTGACTTAAAGCACTTAATCATATTATTAACTATGATTATATTTATAAAATTAAAAAAATGGTACTTTATCAATATAATCAGTGAACTTGAAAAATACATACTAAGGTCATTTCAAACTCTACTGTCCTTTGGAAAAAAAGAAATTAAGTCAACTTCTTGACAAGTGATTTAAATGGCAAATTTATATAAATAATCTTCCCAATAAGAAAAAAGGGCAAATGCAGATTAAAAGTTCAGCTATGATTAACTAAAATGGACATGAATAACTATAATAAGAAAAATAACTATAATAAGAAAAGAGATGGATCAGAATCCTGAAGAATATTTATATAGACTTATTCACCAATTCCATAAATACTAGTTTCAGGATCAACTACATTTAGATCCAAATTTTAAAGTGTGATTTTGATCCATAATCAATGAAAATTCATCACTTAAACAAGCTCTCAAAAATGTCCGATTTATGTCGATAAATGTAAATATGCGCTTGACATAACCCTAAACTTTTGAAGAAAGGCAATCATAACTTTCTACATACTACTATGTGATCATAACTCAAATGAGAAAAATAGGAGAGAGCAGAAATACATACCTAACAGTTTTTCTCAAAAGTACGTTAAAAATAAAATCAAGGCTCTGAGCCCAAATAATAAAAAAAAAAAATCACCAAATAATGTACATTATGATTTGAAATAAAAGTACAATACAAAGTTGGATAATCATCTGGGTAGTATACTTTAAAGATAATCTTACCATGGGAGTAGAAGGGAGAGAAGACTGTATAATATTCTTACTCTGCCTCACTATTTTGCAGCTTATGAACGGTATAGCAACATTTCAACCACTAGGTGGCAGGTGAATAAAAAAAACTATGCTAACCATGCAGGTGCAAATTCAGTTACTAAGTACCAATAGCCCAAGTCAACATCAATTGCCAAGAAGTATGATTAAATGAAGAAATCTAAAGCAGAACTGGCCTTGCCTGGCTTGGGTCTGAAACAGTCTTCTCACTACTGACAGCATTCTATGAAAGGACAGTGGATGATACAAAGTGTAACCCCAAGGAATATATCAGAGATGGAACTGGGGAAGAAGGGCTCCAGAATGAAGACAAGGCCCTATCTTGAGTTTAGAGGAGGTCCAGAACAAAAGAAAATATCCAACTATGTTAGGAAACCCACCCATACAATACCAGCATCACATTCCACAATTTTATCTTCAAAATATTATCCCCACACTAACTGAAATTCCACTTAAAAATACAAGCACACGGGGCCTCCCCGGTGGCGCAGCGGTTAAGCGCTGCGCTGTGGAGCTGTCGGCAGCGGCGACGCGAGTTCGACGCCCGGCCAGGGAGAATCCCACATGGTGCGGCAGCCCTCTCCTGCCTCGCCCGCTGCTCCCCTCAGCAGTGTAGTTCTGATCTGCCTGTTCTGCTACCCGCTCTGTCTCTGGTGAACCCTCTCGCCGCCCCACAGCTCTGGCTTGTACCCCAGCTTCTTGTATGTATAAATAAAAAATAAATCTTTAAAAAAAAAAAATACAAGCACACAACACACACACACAAGTAGTTCTGAGAATGTGTACAAAAATCCAACGAAGGTAACTTTATGGAGACATGACTGGGTTATAGTGAACTGTTTCACAAAAGTATGTAAAATTAGATCATCTGCATGATGGTTATAATAAAATTATATCATTCTGACTCTAGCATCAGGGAAGAAAATGTGTCAGTCTATAAACATGAATATTAGATCCATGAATCCATTCTTTTTTTTTTTTTGCATAGAAGAACTGGGGGTGTAGGCCAGAAATGTGGGGGAGTGAGAGGATCACCAAAGACAGAATGGGCAGAACAGGCAGACCTACTAAAATACACTGCTAAGGGGAGCAGCAGGTGAGACAAGAGAGGTCTGCTGCGCCATATGTGAGTTAGCTCCCTGGCCAGGGAGCTAACTAGGGCCGTAGTGATGATAGCAGTGAGACTTAACCCCTAAGCCACCAGGGAGGCCCGAATCTACATTCTAAAAGTGGAGATATGCATTACTGTTTCATAGTCTGATGATATCAGTCATTAAAATAACTAGAGCCTCCCTGATGGCATAGGGGTTAAGTCTCTGTGCTCTCATGACAGTCTCAGTGCCAACAAAATTACTAAAATAATCCAACATTATAATACAAACTAGAAAATTATGATACTGAAGCTAGTATGTAGCTTAAAGGGAGCCCTTAATCCAATCTAGTCTGACATTCCCCCAATGAAGAATTCCTTCTGTGTACACATTTCCTAATTAAAAAAAAAAAAAAAATTCTTGTATTTCTGACAAGTTTAATTTGGCTAATTTCTATCTATCACCTGAGAATAATTACAATAACTAACCCCAAAGATGAGGGGAAAGAAGCATGTTAAAACAGGTCTTTCACTTCTATAGGAAAGCAAACTTACCTTTAGTAAAAGACGCCACAAAACATACTTAGGGAGTCAAAAAGCAGAGTGGGGAAGAAAGACGACTCAAAGAAAAATGGGCAAAAGGATCTGAACAAAGAAAATGCAACTTAATATCAAATTGTACTATCATTACACACACACATTAAAATGGTAAAATTACAAAGACTGCTCAAGTTTTGACAAAGATTTGAACCATTGAGAAAACTGTTATACTCGTATGATTTAATCATTCTACTCATAGGTATTTATCCAAGAAAAATAGACTTACATGTACATAAAGACTTGCAAACACGTTCACAGAAATTATTTTTATAATAGTTAAAACTTGGAAGAAATGCAAGCTGCTTGTCTATCAAAAGACCTGTCTAACAACAGATAAATGCATAATGATATTATAGAATGGAATACTACACAGCAACATAAAAGAATGAACTAGTCAGACACCAAAAATTTGTATTTAGTTTGAGTGAAAAAAGCCACACAAAGTGTGTAATATATGACTCTGGTATAGGACTCTAGAAACATGAGAACTAGTCTATAGTGATAAAAGAAATATTAAATAAGTAGTTTTTTAGGGATGGGAATGATGTTAAGATAGAAAATGATTTCAAATGTACCTGCAGAAATTTTTATTTATTATTGATATGTTCATTAAGTGGTTATGAGATGGTTTCATGGGTCTACGCACATGTTAAAATGCATCGTGCAACATATTTTAAGCATGTTTTTGAATGCCAATATATAAAACTTAATAAAGTTTTTAAGCCTGAAGAAATTTAAAAAGGGGAAAAAAAGAACCTGAATGGAGTCTTCACAAAAGAAATCAAAGTAGCAAATTTGGATAAATAAGTAAGTACCATCCCATTAACAAAAGAAATAAAGTGGCAAATTTGGATAAATAAGTAAGCACCATCTCATTAACAATCAAGGAAATGAAAATTAAAAACAAAAAAGATAACAAACACTTAACAGAATGAGAAAAATTGGGAAGTAGCACAATATTAAACACTGGCAAAGATATGAACTAATGACAGCTTCAGTACACTGTGGGGAATGTAAACAGCAAAGCCACTTTGAAAAACATGTATCATGTTCCAGCAATTTGCTTCTTAATCCTGGCACAACTCTTCTATGTGTACACCAGATTAATATTCACAGCAGTGTGGTTTTTACAGCAAGTAAATTGGAAACCACTCAAAAATGTAAAAGCTCATTTCATTTAAGTAACATTCAAAAACAGACAAAACTGAATTATATTCTGAGATCAGGTATAGTCAAATTATTTTTAGAAAGCGGGAGAATTATTATCACAAGAATTTTTAGGTGAGTATCTACCCCTGGTGGAGTCATTATCTCGAGAAAGTTACTATAACCTGAGAAGAACAGCAACTTCTAGAATGAGAGTAAAGTTCTGTTTAAGCTGGACAATATTTCCAAAGATATTTGCCTTAAAATTATTCTTTAAATTGTACATAGGGGGGCCTCCCCGGTGGCGCAGCGGTTGGGCGCAGCGGTTGGGCGCTGCGCTGTGGAGCTGTCGGCAGCGGCGACGCGAGTTCGACGCCCGGCCGGGGAGAATCCCACATGGCACGGCAGACCTCTCCTGCCTTGCCCGCTGCTCCCCTCAGCAGTGTATTTCTGATCTGCCTGTTCTGCTCCCCGCTCCATCTCTGGTGAACCCTCTCGCCGC
>PVIJ01016825.1:0-14267 GCA_004024925.1 Scalopus aquaticus | reverse complement strand
AATAAAATAAAATAAATTGTACATAGGTTTCATATATTTTTCTGAAGTTATATCATGTTAGTAAAAAATGTTGAAAGCAGCAAATAAACAAATTTACCCACTTTCATACTCCACTTAAGGTTAACACTATCTTTTCCCAAACACTAGACTAAAATATCAATTCTTAAGAAAATGGAGAACATCCTAATGAAAGGAGTAAATATTTGCATATCATACATTTAGCAAAGGAGAACATCCAAGATCTACAAAGAAATCACACAATTCAACAAAAAGATAACAAATAACCCAATCAAAAGATGGGCAGAAGAGCTAAAGAGGCACTTCTCCAAAGAAGACATATACAAAGTTGCGACACATGAAAAAATGCTCATGATCACTTATCAGAGAAATGCAGACCAAAATCACAATGAGATACCACCTCATTCCTGTAAGAATGGCCAACAATTAAAACTAGAAACAAGTGCTGGTTAAAGTATAGAGGAAAAGGGGCCCTTATACAATGTTGGTGGGAATATAGACTAGTCCAGCCTCTGCAGAGGTTTCTCAAAATATTAAAAATAGATCTATCATAAGATCCAGAATTCTACTCCTATTTATCTACCCAAAGGACACAAAAATACTAATTCAAAGGGATATATACACTCCTGTGTTCACTGCAGCACTATTTTCAATAGCCAAGTCCAAGTCCAAGACAGCCAAGTCCAAGATAAATGGATTAAGATTTGGTATATATGAAATACTATGATTGATAAAAAAGATGAAGTCTTGCCATTTACAACAACATGGATGGAACTTCAGGGAATTATGTTAAGCAAAATAAGTCAGAAGGAAAAGAAATACCAGATGATTTCACTTATATGTGGACTATAAAAAACAAAGCAAAGATAAATAAAAACAAACCCTCAAAATCTGACAACAGAACTGAGGCTATCAAAAGAGGACAGTAAGGGGGAGGATAAAAAGAGAGGGGACTCAATGGAACCATGGTGGAAGATTTTGGGTGCTCTGGCAATGAATGAGGCATAAGAACACACATATGCAGAGGTGTGTGAACCTATACTGCTAAAATACATATGCTATTATAAAGAAAATTATCTCAATAAACATAACTTTAAAAAAGGAAAAGGGAATCCATATAGGAAGAAAATTTCTTCAAAATTTAATCATGACCTATTCAAAGTACTGGAGTACACTAAGTTGGGCCCCCATACCTAAAGTTAACTGGATTGGCAAATAGATGTGTGACAAAAATATTTTTCGTCATTTAAAGCTATATATCCTCGGGCCTCCCTGGTGGCGCAACAGGTTAAATCTCAGCACTATGAAGCTATCCAGAGCTACTGCAGCACGAGTTTGATCCCCGGCCAGGGAGCTTCCCACATGGCGCAGCAGACTTTTCCTGATTCGCCCGCTGCTCCCCTCAGCAGTGTATTTCAGTCGATCTGCCTGTTGTGCTCCCCACTCTGCCTCTGGTGAATCCTCTCACGCCCCACACACCTCTGGCCTGGGCCCCAGCTTGTATGCATAAATAATAAGTCTTTAAAAAATAATAAATAAAACTATATATCCTCAAAGTCATCAACTATATACCCTCAAAGATACAGAGTATCTCGGTGGTAAGTCTTCATTACATACGTGATTTACATTTTAAATATTACTCCCAGATTTTTCTTTAAAAAAATTTTTTTCCAACCCTCTGTCTTCAATTCTAACAATTTCCAACATATTTTTTCCATTTTGAAGATTTGTTAAGCTTTTAATTTCAAATCTCAGTTTTAAAAACAAAAATTTTATCAATTATATGTCCCCTCATAAACAAACAATAAAAAAAAATTTTCCTATAAAAAAATGAAACTTGGGGCCTCCCTGGTGGCACAAGGGGTTAAGTCTCGGCACTATGAAGCTATCAGCAGCCATTGCAGACTGAGTTGGATCCGCAGCCAGGGAACTAACCCACATGGCACCGCAGACCTCTTCTATATCCCCCACTGCTCCCCTCACTGGTATATTTCAGTCAATCCACCTGTTCTGCTCCCCACTGTGTCTCTGGTGAATCCTCTCAACCCTCCACAGCTATGGCCTACACCCCAGCTCATGTATGCACAAACAAATCTTTAAAAAAAAAAAATGAAACGTAACGGTTAGTCCCTTTTTCACTTTCAGTGTGGGATGAAAAAGTGCTAATCAGGGGCCTCCCCAGTGGCGCAGCATTTAAGCACTGGGCTGTGGAGCTGTCGGCAGCTTCGACGCCCAGCCGGGGAGAATCCCACATGGTGCGGCAGACCTCTCCTGCCGCGCCCGCTGCTCCCCTCAACAGTGTATTTCTGATCTGCCTGTTCTGCTCCCCACTCTGTCTCTGGGAACCCTCTCGCCGCCCCACACCCCTGGCCTGTACCCCAGCTTGTATGTATAAATAAAAAATAAATCTTAAAATAAAAAAGTGCTAATCAATAGAAATTTGTGTTCAGTGTAAAAATCTGACAAGAAAGAAAGTAGGAAAAAAAAAAAAGAGGTAAATGGTTGTCAGACAAAAGCCTTGAAAGATAAACTAATAAAATTCAGTTCTTGGGTAGGTTTTTATGATTTGTTTTTCGAGTTTGGTTGTTATTAAACAAAATGCAAAAATCTGCTCAAGAAATTCAATGTGCTGTTATTTCTTTTAATTTTTGATTTTTAAAAGCTTTTAACTTCTTAGATGTAATAAAATACATAGATCTTAAGTGACAGCTCAATGAATATGTACATATATATCCCTCCATTACCTAGGTGAAGATATAGACTTAAAGCTAGATTTGAACCTTTTTTTGGAAAAGGAAAAACAGAAAATGCAAGCAATTAAATACTGCTGATCCTCTAAAGCAAAGATTTTTGTTTTATTCAAATTTTATTTTCATACCTCAAATTCATCTTGAGTACTCTGCACATTGCACCACCTAGCAACAGGCTCAGGAACCACCTCCCAATCTTCACAGACTTGTTTAAGGATATTCACAAATGTTGACTTCCCTGCAGCTATAATGAAAAGATGATATTAAAGAAGGAAACTTGTAAGAAAAAAAAAGTCAAAATGATTATCAGTTTTCATAAAATTTACAATATAATGTAATACAAAATTTGGTGACCAATTCAACCCAAAAACATTCAATTTCCTAAACTTTCTCATTTGATTTTTAAAAAATAAAGCCAAGAGGATCTGACCACTTATTAAGCATATTTATTTCTTATCTTCTTTTAGTTTAGTAAAGTCATGGAACTTGGTAAAGTTTTAATCAAGATGCTATGGGGAAAAAAAATCCTAGTCCTAGACTCACTTTCCTTAACCAAACAATCAGAGATAATTTTGTGGGAAAGTATTTAAATGTGTATGTGTTTGTAGGTAAGTCACTGAACCAGTCTGAGACTATTGCACCATAAAATAATAGAGACAGTATACTAACAATGCCCTCCTGGGAACTTGTTGTGATAAACAAGGAAATTATTACTATGGTGATAGTGATTCCAGCCTCCTACATTTTCAGTATTTTCCTCTCTTCTGGTTGTTTTCTCAGTTTATAAAAGCTCCTGTCTCGCCCACTGCTCCCCTCAACAATGTATTTCAGTAGATCTGACTGTTCTGCTCCCCACTCTGTCTCTGGTGAAACCTTTCATCTCCCGCAACTCTGGTCTACACACCAGTTATTTTTTTTTTTTTTAAAGATTGATTTATTTATGCATACTAGATCTGGGGTGTAGGCCAGAGGTGTGGGGTGGAGAGAGGATTCACCAGAGATGGAGTGGGGAGCAGAACAGATGGATCCAACTGAAGTACACTGCTGAGGGGAGCAGCAGGAGAGACAGGAGACATCTGTTGCACCCTGTGCGCCAGCTCCCAGGCCAGGGATTGAACTCGTGCTGCAGTTGCTACCAATAGCTTCATAGGCTGAGACTTAACCCGTTGTGCCACAGGGAGGCCCTACACCCCAGTTCCTGTATGCATAAATAAATAAAAATAAATCATAAAAAAAAAATTACTCAGAAATACAGTCCACTTAATAGCAGGAAAAGTCCTGAGTTAAAATTTAACAAGCTGTAGCAATACTCCTAATGACGACCACACCCTTCCTATCTAAAGTCACCAAATGTGGTTGTATTAGACATCTCTGATATGCATAATTTAGTATGTGCTGGGAGAGAAAAATACACACACATAGATAAATATACATTTTTTAAAAAGCAACTTAAGTATGCTTAAAAGGAAAGTGTACTCTTCCTTACAAGTTGGACCCAAAGAGGGCAAAAATAACTTACCTTTGACTCGCAGAATTATATTCAAACCTAGAACATTAATTAGAGCAACAGAAAAGAATAAAAGAAAAACCTAGAAGAACTTTAAAGTATAACACTGAGAGGAAGGGGGGAGAAGAACAGTTAATAAGGATGTAACAGAAAGATCAGAGAACAACTGTGAAGCAAAACACAAGTCATACCATCACCACAGAATAGAAAAAAAACTTCAAAAAATAAACTAGATGACTATCAGATTTAATCACAAATTTTATGTGGCAGCATAAGAGATGTAAGGCATTCGGGAAAATGGTACCGTGGGAAAACATAAAATCATCACTAGACATTCACTGAGCTAGACTGAGGAATCAAAAAAAATATGATGTTCAAAAGAGCACCCAAGAAATACAATTAAAAAAAAAAACCCACATCAGCTACATTCTGAAAGTACTTAAGGCTAGAGCATTCATCTTTCTTCTGACACTGCTACCAAAAAAAAGTTCATACAGCTATACTTTGAAAAGTTAAGCGTAGGGCCTCCCCGGTGGCGTGCGCTGTGGAGCTGTCGGCAGCGGCGAAGCGAGTTCGACACCCGGCCAGGGAGAATCCCACATGGTGCGGCAGACCTCTCCTGCCTCGCCCGCTGCTCCCCTCAGCAGTGTACCTCTGATCTGCCTGTTCTGCTCCCCACTCTGTCTCTGGTGAACCCTCTCACCGCCCCACACCTCTGGCCTGTACCCCAGCTTGTATGTATAAATAAAATAAAATCTTAAAAAAAAAAAAATTAAAAAAAAAAAAGAAAAGTTAAGCGTAGTAACAGTTACATTTAGTTCAAACAGAGTAACAATAATTACCTATAATTCCCAATAGTACTAATATCCTATTCCTTAACTTTTGGGAGAAGCTAGAAAATAAGCTAATTAACAAATTATTCTTTGAAGGCAAAGGAAAACAGAAGCCAAGAATATTGCGGTTGATACTTTAAATGTCATGGGATCTTGACAGTAAGAGGATTTTTTTTAATTTAAAAATAAATCAATTGTCCGTATAAGAATGGGTTTTAAAAAAATTATGGGATCTAATAAAACTACTAATGGCAAGCAGGCATTAAGATACCAATAATCATTCTGTATAGACTATTACAATGAGGAAAAAAGTAAGGGTTTGTTCTAATAACAGAACATGAGATGGGCTACATGAGTATAAAACTGATCAGTTAAAGTTAAAATTCCAGGAAGAATACAAGAATCAAAATAGTTTTCTACACACAGATTAGGAATGTGTACATTTATAGCTTATTTGGGTCTGGCAAATAAGGGGAAAGTGACATGAACAATGCAAGAGCAATAATACAGCAACTGTCAAAGTCTCAGCATCAGGGCAGACAGTAATAAGAAACACATCAATCTATCGAAAAATAGCAAATTGTTGTCCTACACAAATACAGGTACCCTGTTACAGCTCTTCAGATTATTTTCTAAAAGAAGTCAAGGATCTAGATGTTTATGGGATATTTCAAAAAAACTTAAAGCTAACTACTAATTAGCTTTTTTCAAAGCTGTACAGAACATTATACAAACACAGTAAGTTTACATATCTCCCAGTGTTGGCAACTGAGAAAGTTAAAAAATTTTAGGCAAGGGATAATACATTATACTTATATAAATAAAGACTGCTCTGTGAGTAATCAAAAGAAACTGGAGTTTGAGTCACATATTAGAAATTTCAGGGTGTAGGAAAATTAAAGATTCTTGGGGGAAGGTAAATTTCTAGATAACTATTGCCTAACTGGATAGAAGGGAAGGGAAAATTGATTTATTGTGTTGTGTTTTTTTTTAAAGATTTATTTTATTTATGCATACAAGAACTGGAGTGTAGACCAAAGGTGCAGGGGCGGAGGATGAGAGGATTCATCAGAGACAGAGTGGGAAGCAGAACAGGTGGACCTACTGAAATATACTGGTGAGGGGAGCAGTGGCTAAGGCAGGAGAGGTCTACTTAGCTCCCGGGCCAGGGATAGAACCCATGACTTAACCCCTGCACTACCAGGCAGGCCCTGATTGATTGTGGTTTTGAACTGAGATTATTCATTCAAATTTAATTTTGAAATGGCTTTGTTCAAACTATTTTCACCTGTCTTTAAATACAGTCGTTTATATTCATTAAGTAGCTGCGAGGAATCATACCAGTAAACACTCACCTTCGAAGAACTTAATCCTGCTAAGCAGAAATGAGTCTATTGTGGAGCTGTCGGCAGCGGCTTAGTTCGACACCCGGGGAAAATCCCACATGGTGCGGCAGACCTCTCCTGCCTCACCCGCTGTTCCCCTCAGCAGTGTATTTCAGTTGATCTGCCTGTTCTGCTCCCCACTCTGTCTCTGGTGAACCCTCCACCGCCCCACGCCTCTGACCTGCACCCCAACTTGTATGCATAAATAAATAAATCTTTAAAAAAGAAAAAAATGAATAAATAAAGAAATGAATCTATTACATGGATTTTTCCTACTTCTGCCTTAATACCGAAGCAATAAAACAAAAATTCCTCTTTGAAGGTGTTTATTTCTATTATTTATTATTTCATTTTTATATTATAAATATATATTATTTCTTTTCTTATATATAATTGATATTATAAATATATATTCATAAATATAGATATATTATTGCATTATATATTTATAATATATTGTAAATATATAATATATAATTTCTATTATCTTTATTTCTATTTCCTGCAATGCTACTAAACAATGCTATTTGTTTGTCTTGCCTTTTTAAAGAAGGTACAAGTGCTTTGGATGTGGTATGAATTTTAGAACATTTGCTATATGCATGAATGGACAATACCCAAGTTGGAGCCAAAAAAATTCTATCAAAACAGGAAATATCAGGCACAGATTAGGTTTCCTGTGGTAGAAAACAGAATAATTAGAAGTTCAGGTGTATCTTTCAAAAATGACATGCATGATAAAGTCTGCCCCCAGCTGGGTTACGAACAGAAATAGCAGTGTCTGTGAATCAACCCAATGTTTATTTGGATGTGAGGTTGGTAGTGAAAAACTCCAAACCGTTAAGATGGTTAAAAAAACGACTTCCTGGTACCCGAATATTTATGACAGTTTTATTCAAAATCACTAAAAATTAGAAAAAGCACAAATGTCCACAATTGGAGAATAAACTGTGATACAGCCGTACAAAGGAATACTAGTCGTAAAAATTTTTTTGAAAAGAAACAACAGAAACACAAAAGTCTTTCATATGGTGGATTGGTTCTGGCAAATTTGGACTTGAAGCAAAACAGCCTAAGAAAGGCAGGTACTTGAATAACTTTAGTTCAGGATGTAGCAGGATTTTGCATCAATTTTATTGCAAAGGACACTGAACTAAATTACATTATTTAAGCACTTGCTGAGCAGGCAACAGGAATGAATCAAAAAGCATGATAAATTAAAAAAGACACAAAAGGCGAAATGCTGATTCTTGTCTTGTGAAATTCAGAGGCTGACCACAAAGGAGAAAAAAGAAACTTTAAGAAACTCTTGGAGGTGATGGAAATGGTTTGTTCTGTTTTGCTGTATAATTTTTTAAATTTATTTGCCAGTTGTTTACATATCCATTTAATTTGGGGAGTACATTTCACACCTCCATATGTGCATAATCAGCTCTCCTCATCTGCCACCAACCTCAGTGCTCATACCCTATTCAGCCCTACCTCTCCGATTCTCTCTGGTAACCAGTATATTTATCACAATCCAACAATTATTGTTGCTGTGCTTTGCCAACATGCTCTTTGGTTGTCTGTATTTCAGAAATAAGTGAAACCATCGGTTATCTGTCTTACTCTCTGACTTATTCGCCTTAAGATAATCGAGGTTGATGGAAATGTTTTCGACTTTGATAGTGGTGACAGTAAAACATGAAGACTGTCAAACCTTACAGAGGAGGACGCCTAAAATGGAGTACTTTCTTTTCATTATCAAACGTTTTGAATTCCATTTGTGTGATACTAATATACTCACTCCAGCTTTTGCATGTTTACATTTGCACTGTATAGCTTCTATCATTTTCAAAAGGAGTAAGTCACCATATGGAAATTACACCTAAAGAAATGACACATACCACTCAAAAAAAAAATAAATAAATCCTTTTCTCTTTGAGCGATTTCAACAGAGGCCAAAACGGCCCAAAGCGCGCCTCACAAAGCCGGCAGGCCTGGGTGCGCGCCCAGACGCCTGCTGGCCGCCACCTCCGCAGTACCAGAGAGCCAGGCAGGGAGGATGCTTTGGGCGGGAATGCATGGCGGCCGCGGCTGCCTCCACCGGCGGGACTGGGACGCAAGCCCTCAAAAAGAAGTCGGCGAGAGGCAGCGGCGGAATTCCCCCTGAATCGGACCCAACATTCCCCGGGGATCCTCACCGATGTTCCCTTCGATGGAAATTTTCTTGATGCGAGTTCCCGCAGAACTAGTCGCAGGCGATGGGCAGCTCCTCTTGGGCGGGGAAGCCATTCCTCCTGCGGCGGCGGCCTCGAGCGCGTCTGGAAGGGCGTGCAGTGAGCTGTCACGGGGGTACGGGGCTGCGCGCTGGACTCTCGCTGCGGCCGAATGTGGCGCGACTCTCGGCTGGAGGCAGGCTCTGCCGCTGCAGGTCTCGGGTTTGATTTTGGCGCGCGGAGGTAGCTACGGACGGGGGCGGGCCTGTGGGGTGCCTGCCCGCCCTGCGAGGAAAGCACGCCCCCTCTCCGCCGCCGCCGCCGGCGAGCCTTCGGCGGGCCCCCGGGAGTTCGCGCGCGAAGGGAGGGGCACCTGCGTGCGCTCCCAGGACGTGGCGTCACGCGGGAGCAGTGGGCGGGGCCGCGCGCGCAGAGGCGCCTCTTTCCCCCGGACCGGGGACGAGAGGAGGCTTTGGTTCCGGAATCTTGCGCAAACCCAGACCCGTGCCTGACAGCGCGCGAGGACAGAGGGTGTGGCCTGCCGGGTCTTCAGGAGTTAGGCGGACCCGGTTACGGGAACTCACCTCGCCAGTTGTGGCGTGTGGAGGTAGACAGAGCACTGGGACAGTCGCTTGGATTTGAACGCCTCAGGACGGAAGCAATGTGTAGTGGAAAATCGAATTTATTATCCTAGTGCTCGCCTAGAGGGAGGCCGGTAGACAGTCCACACTTAAGGGAAAGTCTTGCACTCTTACTGTGTGCCAGGCACTGTTTCGAGCGCTTTTCATGAATTATCTAGCAATGCACTGCCCCAGCTTGCACCATTATCTCCATCAGTGAGCACACATTGAGAGTCTCAGCAAGTGGAACTAGGACAGGAATTTAGAGAGGTAGATACCTATCTACCACATAAAGTTGTTTGTTTTTAATTTTTGCGTAGAACTGGGGTGTAGGCCAGAGGTGCAGGGGAGTGAGAGGATTCATCAGAGACAGTGTGGAGAGCACAACAGTCAGATCTAAGGAGATGCACTGCTAAGGGGGAGCAGCAGGTGAGACAGGAGGTCTGCTGCACCATAGGTGGGTTAGCTCCCTGGCTGGGGATGGAACTCAGGCAGCTGTGGTGATAACACTGAGACTTAACCCGTATGCCACCAGAGAGGCCCAGAAATCTTTTCTTGATTCTCACACCCCTCTCCATTTAACTTGTCTACCCATTTATGTTCTAGGGTAGCAGAATTTGCCACCCAAAACATCCGGCTCTGTTCACTGATTATTTGGAGTTAAAATTACTTGAGAAGGGCCTCCCCGGTGGCTGGCGCAGCGCTTAACCGCTAAGCTGTGGAGCTGTTGGCAGTGGCGACGCCCGGCCTGGGAGAATCCCACATGGCAAGGCAGACCTCTCCTGCCTGGCCCTCTGCTCCCCTCAGAGGTGTGTTTCTGATCTGCCTGTTCTGCCCCCCCACTCTGTCTCTGGTGAACCCTCTCGCCGCCCCACGCCTCTGGCCTGTACCCCAACTTGTATGTATAAATTTAAAAAAAAATCTTAAAAAAAATTACTTGAGAAACTGTTGGGATTCAGATGATGGGGTTCAATGCGTGGGGTTCTTTGGTTCCCTCTGAGGAAGAATTCAGCAGAAGTTCCCATTCACAAACATACAAGTTTATTAAGGAAAAGAGAAAAAGGAAAAGAGATGCCTGCATAGATACAGACAGACATCTTAAGAATTGCATCTTGCCAGAGCAAGGAGTGTTCATTTATTATGTTCTTTGATGGAATTATTGTGGAAAGTATTGCTTTGGGGTTAGGCTGGGTTGATAATCCTCTTGTCCCAGGCTGGTTGGTAATCTCTGACCCCACCTAAGATTCCTGGTAACTTCAATAACCAGTTTAAGATTCATTAATCATCCCTACCCCCACCACTGATGTTTGTCCTTGTGAGACCTTTCGTCCTAATTTTTTCTATTCTAAGGCTCTATCAGATCCATGGGTACAAGAACATCTGACCTTCCTTTGTCTCCCTGGAATAGGAGATAAATCTCCCAAGTGAAAGATACCCTCTTTGGGGAGTATAAAAGGAGACAGGGAGTATAAAAGGTGTCCTTATCACCAGAGATAGATAATTGAGGGCCAAGAAGATTGAATAAACAAACCATGTTTTTTTACCAATTCACTTTCCCCTTTATCTTGACAGTTCTTTGAAAAATTTTTTCTTTGTCTAAAATGTATAGAAGCTTCTTACTTTAGTCACTTCTTTTGAATCTCATATTTTTATGGGGCTTCTATATGGATGTAATGAAATTTTTCTCCTGTTAATCTCTCTTATGTCAATTTAATTTTTGGGCCATGAACCTATAAAGGGAGGGAAATTTTTTCTGCCCTCTGCAATACCATGTAGAGCTTCACACTGGAAAGGTTCTTAAAGCTAAATTAAATTTTCATGCCTGCACCTGGCACACTTAATTAACAAATGCAGTGTAAAAATGCCTAGAGAAATTCATTCTTAATCATTGTAAAAACCTAGTAAAACAGACGTTAACCAGTTGTCTAGAAGTTCCTATTGTCTACAGAAACCAATGTCACTGTTAATCATTTTTGGAACTACCATCTGATCTGAACTTCATCTAAATGTGGAGTCAGAAGAAGGATGGTAAATGGTGAATCATTCTCAAAAACAGCAATAATCATTCTTTGTGCTATTCTACAAATATTGCTATTCTACTTTATGTGTATTACTTTTGTTTAGCTCTAATGATGAAGCAGCAGGCTCACTGAAATGAAAAGGGTCTGAATATTTGTCATCAGGGATGTCAAGGAGCTGGCAAAAGATGCTGGGAAAACTTTTAGGTGTTATATTCCATACCCAAGCTTGGGGGAAAACCCATGAATTGGTTAAGGATACAGTTAGTGAGAGAGGAGTAAGACAGGATGAGTCTCTGACACCTTCAGCAATGCCAAAAGTGGAACTGAAGAACCTGATCAATATTTTAGGAGTTGAGCATCCCTAAATGTGGTTTCGACAAAACGACAATACAACAACAAAAAAACACACAACACACATACACAAAGTAGCATAGAGCAGTGACTAAAGAGTTTTAGCACTGGAAAATTAAAAACTAGTTTTACATGTACCAGTCTCTGACTATGAGAACTTTAGTTCCTCTAAAGCTTAAGCATATACCTCAAAAATACAAACAAAATAGATGGAGGAAGCAGGGATCCTAGCTTTCCGGCATCAAGTTAAGCATATTTTCCTATTTTCCTACATAACATGCAGGTAACACAAGAAAGTGATCAGAGAAAGGCACTTTAAAAAGTACCTTCCTAGTTTTTTGTTCACAATCCCTTATCTGAAGCCCTTGTAGCCAGCTCTGTTTCAGAACTTAAAACTTTTTGGATTTTTAAAAGGAAATAGTCATATTACATATATTATGTAACTGTGGAACCTATTTTTAAATCACACAGACTCCACTCTGTCTCTAACTGCTGTAAAACTTCTAGGTGAAAAGTAAGCAGCCTGACTCAACAACCTGACTCAACTCCCTAAAGGTCCACCCACTGACTACTCCTTATTGATTATATCAGTCCCCTTCTCTCCCTACTGATAATTTAAAAAGAAACAGGAAAGCCACCTGCTCATTGCTACAAAGACCAGACATTGCCAGTCTAACAGGACTCCTGTCAACCAACCAAAAATTCAAACAAATGACCTGAGCTGAGACTACTCCTTGCTTAAATGCTCCCTCCCCACGCCATTCCAGATGGAATAGACCTTGAGACCTGCTTCTTGTTTATGTACACAAATCATGATTCTTATTCATAAGTAAACCCTTTATTACAATCTGATTATTTTTTAGTCAACATAACCATCTGTTAAATACACCACCCTCTGTTAAATACACTAACATTTTTCAGTGAAACTTAATAGATGGTTTTCACATTAAGTAGGCTATAAAGACTAATAACCTGTTAGGTTAAGTGTACATTAAACTCAAGAAAATCCTTGGTTTTCTGAGCTTTTCAGATTTGGGGATTGCAGGTAAAAGGGTACTGGAGCACCCAGCCAGTCATGTACATACAGCCTTCCATTGCCAGAAATTTTACTACTCCTTTAGTTTAGGAACTGCATTTTTCCTGTTGATATGCTCGTGTAACTGAAAAATAAGACAAGGTCCTGACTGATAACATGCAAGTTTACTATAGAAATGCTAAATCAACTCAGAAAATGAGAACAAAGACAGAAGAACAATGTCCTGCCATAAGGTATGGTTACATAGCTCATGAATTTGTGACCATCAACCCAACAATATTCTATAAAATGTTAATCAACTTAGTAAGTTTGGTTATAAATTTCTCGTTGCAACCCTCATTTACTGCCTAGAAAATAGAAGGATTCAGAAGCCATCATAAAACCAAGAGTGGAGAGTCAGAATGATTCCAGCAAATCTGTACAATTGAGTCTCTATATCTGAAATTCTTCTGCCAGTTTAATTCTGTTTAAAGCACTTTCTATATTTATCTGCATTTCAGCCTCTTTTTTGCAATCTTTCATTTTCAATCTCTTTGGTGAAGAACTCTGTGCCTGGATCTCCTACGATTTTTCACCTGCTATCTGTCTTTGTTCTAGTACTTTCATTTTGAATTTTTAATATTGCTATTTTGAAGTCTTTGATAGGTCTCCTCTATTTCTATATCATTTATATTTGTCCCAGAAATTGGTCTTCTCATTTTGCTTTTCCACCTTATGTTCAGATGTTCTTCTTTCCTCAGTCACACGTGTTGCCTTGCTTGCTTTTTATGTGGTTGGGGCCCTGGGGTTTTAGTTTTGTTTCTCAATATACCTTGGCATGACGTAGGGAAATTTAAAGGAGTGTGGAGCTTAAATACCTCTGCCTCCTCTCTTTTCTCTCCACAGCAAGCTCTATTCGGTGCTTCAGTTGTCTTAGCTTCCCACCCCTCCTACCCGGTGATCCTTTCTGCTGGGGATCATGATCCAGGAAACTAGAGTCTCCCAGTGAGAGGAGCAAGATCCAGGAAACTAGAGTCTCCCAGTGAGAGGAGCTAGCTCTGGTCCACAAGGCTCAAGCTCCGGGACTCAGCACCTGGGCATCGTGTGTCACTCTCCCCTACCCCCACTTCTCCCTCTCTCTTCCCCCTTCCCCCCTCTCCCCCCTTTCCACTCTCCCCCTCCCCTTCCCGCCTCAGCCCCGCCCTCTCCTCGCTGCTTGAGGGGCCAAAACTGCAAGCTCTGCTTAATACTTTACAAGGTATTGGTTATCTCACAAGCCTTTCCCTTTGTCCTTGGGCCCAGGATGAAACCCAGCTTGGCTCAGTCGGGCATCCCTTAGATCTCTTTTGCTGAGAGCTTTCCTTGCTTTCCAGTCTCAGGTTCCCAATGTCCTGGGTCTCACCTGCACCCAAGCCTGTATGAGCGTAGTTCCTTCAAGGAAGTTCAGTGCTCCGCAAAGCCCCATTGTGCACTGGATAACTGACCCCCAGCCCATTCTTTAAAAAAAAAAAAAAAAAAAATTATCTATTTATGCATACAAGAGCTGGGGTGCAGACCAGAGGTGGG
>PVIJ01016824.1:0-31469 GCA_004024925.1 Scalopus aquaticus | reverse complement strand
AAATTCATATGGAACCAAAAAAAAAAAAAAAAAAAACTCACATAGCTAAAGCCCTCCTGACTAAAAAGAAAGAAAACGGAGGAATTTCACTCCCTGATTTCAAACTATACTACAAAGCCATAATAACTAAAACAGCATGGTACTGGAACAAAAACAGACACAAAGACCAATGGAACCAAAAAGAATACCCAGAATTAAAGCCACATATATATGAACATCTAAACTTTGACAAAGAGCAAAGAAAATGCAGTGGAACAAAGACAGTCTGTTCAATAAATGGTACTGGGAAAACATGTACTGGTACTGGTACATGAAAAACAATGAAGCTAGACTACTACCTCACACCCTGCACAAAAACCAACTCAAAATGGATAAAAGACCAAGACGTAAGACCTGAAACCATAAAATGTATAGAAAAAAATATAGGCAAAACTCTACACGACATACATCTCAGCAAAATCTTTAAAGACACATCCCAAAAAGTGAAGGAAGTGAAGGACAAGATAAACAGGTGGGATTACATCAAAATAAAAAGCTTCTGTACAGCAAAAGAGACATTAACCAAACAAACAGACACCCTACCAACTGGGAAAAGATCTTTGCACACAATACATCTGATAAAGTACTGATAACAAAAATTTATAAGGAACTCACACAACTCAACAAAAACAAAGCCAATAACCCAGTCAAAAAATGGGCAGAAGAGCTAAAAAGACACTTCTTCAAAGAAGAAAAGCAAATGGCCAACAGATACATGAAAAAATGTTCAACATCACTTATAATCAAGGAAATGAAAATCAAAACCACAATGAGATACCACCTCACACCTGTGAGGATGGCACACATTAAAATACAGGCAACAACAAATGCTAGAAAGGATGTGGAGAAAAAAGAACTCTTCTACACTGCTGGTGGGAATGCGAACTGGTCCAACCACTATGGAAAGCTGTATGGCGATTCCTCAAACTGCTCAACATGGAGCTTCCATATGACCCAGCAATACCACTTTGGGGAATCTACCCAAAAGACACAAAAACACTAATCCAAAAGGATACATGCACCCGTATGTTCATTGCGACACTGTTCACAATAGCAAAGGTATGGAAGCAACCCAGATGTCCAAAAATAGATGATTGGATCAAGAAGTTGTGGTACATATTCACGATGGAATACTATTCAACGTTCAAAGAAGATAAACACATGCAATTTGCAGCGACATGGATGGAATTAGAGGGGATCATACTCAGTGAAACAAGCCAGAAAGAAAGAGAAAAATATCGAATGGTTTCACTTATAACAGGACTATAGGGAAACCAAATAGGAGAGAGACACTTGGAGGGTGGGTAGAGCGGAAGGATAAGCGCACAAAATGGAGTAGAAAAAGACACAAGGGACCACAGAGATGGATTACGGGTGAATTGGTGGTGGGTTACCCAAGGGGAATACAAAATGTGAAGATATAAATAACAATAAAAATATATATTTATATAAAAAAATATTTTTAGTGCTAAGAAATCAGTAAGAAAATGGTAAATATCCAAATAAGACAGGCAATTCGTGGAAGAGAAAATCCAAGTGGACAAAGATTTTGTAAAAGAGGCTCAATAGAAGACTGCTTATAAAACCATTTTGTGGGGACCTCCCTGGTGGCTCAGTGGTTAAGCACTGCGCTGTGGAGCTGTCAGCAGCAGGGACCTGAGTTCAACACTGGGCCAGCGGGATTCCCACATGGAGCAGCAGACCTCTCCTGCCTTGCTCGCTGTTCCCCTCAGCAGTGTGTTTCCATCGATCTGCCTGTTCTGCTCCCCACTCTGTCTCTGGTGAACCCTCTCACTGCCCCACACCTCTGCTCTGTACCCCAGCTTGTATGCATAAATAAATAAATCTTTAAAAATAAATAAATAAAAAATAAAACCATTTTTCACTCAGCAGATTGGCAAAAATTAAAGAGCCCACCAAAACCAAAGTGCTGGGAGAACATGAACTTCCTTTACATGCAAGTGAGTAGAAATTATAAATATTACTCTGTAGAATTCTTTGGCAATACAGAATTTGAAGACCAGCACCCTAAGGATCTGCCATTCTGCTCCCGGGTATATACACCATCAAAAAACTCCCAAGCCAAATCTGGCCACACTTGTTTTGGAAAAATAAACGTTTATTGGAATACATACACACAAAATATATAGTTTTAGTTTATATGTCATACATATCCACACCTCAATAAATAATCATAAAGAAATGACTCATGTAATCTTCACTAAGGTCAAGAAATTGACTGTTGCTATCTATGGTAGGTAACCTCTAAGATGGACCTCAGTGACATCCACCTCCTGTTTGTTTATTCATGTATGAACTGGCTTAGTGTCTTGCTTTTAGCAAATAGCATGAAGTAGAGGTGATGGGTTGGCACTTCTGAGATTAGATAATAAAAAGACAGTGGCTTCCCTGTTGGCATTGCCTTTCTTGTTCTCCCTTATATCACTTCCACTGATGGAAAACAGCTGCAAAATCACCAGGCCGCCCAGGGGAGAGACCTATAAGAATGAGTTTGGAAGCATATTTCAGACGCCTGCCAAAACCACATCAGTTAGCTTGGAATAAGATATGTTAGCCCTGGTTGAGACTTAAGATAACTGTCCTGGCTGACACTTTAATTTCAACCTCATGAAAGACATTGAGCCAGAGGCACTCAACTAAATTGTGCCCCTGATTCCTGACTCACACAAATTGATTTAATAAATATTTGTTGTCCTAAGCTACTAAATTTTGGAATAATTTGTTAGGTAGTAGTAGATAACTGACACACCATCACCCAAAGGCCCTTTCTTGTCCCTTCCTAATTACTTCCTCTTTCCCCAAAGTAACCACTATTCCACTCATAATGCAATAGTTTTGCTTTTATGCTTTTGAACTCTTTATGAGTAAAATGAAATAGTTTATATTCTTTTGTGTCTGACTTCCTTTGCTTCACATTTTATTCATGATATTCTTTTTTATTAGTGCATACTTTCAGTTTGAAGCTCTTATGGCTATTGTGAAAATTCTTACGTACATCTCTTGGTGCTTAGGTTTATGTATTTCTGATCAGGCTAGTAATCTCTTCAATTAGAATTTTGGCTTCAAAAAATACACGTATCTTCAACGTTAGTGTATAATATCAAACTGGTTTCTGAAGTGGTTGTACCAATTTACACTCCCAATAGCAGTGTATTAGAAGAATTAAAAGTTCTTTTAATTACATTGGATTTGTCCTTTCCTTATTGATTTATACAAATCATTTAGAAATTTTGGATACAAACCCTCTCTTATATGAGTCTAAAATCATTTCATCCACTTGAGGAAGAAGGACTTGCATTTTCATTCTTCAAATAGTGTATTCTGCTAAACAGCAGTTTTTAGTTTAATCGGATTTCTCAGTCTATTCCTTATTATATTAGCCCTTTATAACTAATATAAGAAGACTATCCCTTTCCCAAGATCAACATCATACCTTCCCATATTATCTTTTAGAGGCTTTATTACTTTGTTTTTTGTTATTTCTATCTATAATCCATTAGGAATCTAGGAATTGATTTTTTATAAAAGTATGTATGTATGAGGTAAAGGTTAAATATCAGTTTTTCCCATATCAATATACAGTTTACAAAAGATAATTTATTGACAAGACTTCCTTTTCCTCTATGCATTGAGGTGTCATCTATGTCATAAATCAAGTAATCATTTACGTGTATTACACTGCTGGACTCTCGATTTTATTTCACTGTCCTTTGGCGTACATTTTTGTCCCTTTGCCAATTCACACTATTTTAATAACTATGACTTTATAATAGCTATTGATCTCTGATAGTGTAGATTCACCAATTTTATAGTTCCTTTTCAAAATTTTATCCTTTGCACTTCCGTATTTATTTTTTAATCAGTATTTCAATTTCCTTTAAAGAAAATACCTTTTGGGTTTCTGGCTGGGAGTGCACTGAATCTTTAGATAAGCTTAGGAAGAATTGATATTCACAATGATTAGTCTTCTAAATCAAAAATATGATATTTTCCTTTGATATTTTTTTGGCAATTAATCTTTAATTTTAGTTCATTGGTCTCTAGCTCTGCAGTTTTAGAGTCCAAGAAATAAATTGAGGGTAGATCAGCAATATGTTTGAGCTACCAGAAACCTCCAATATATCAATCCAGTGCCATGTGATGGCCCAGTCTTAACTTGTCTTTCTGTCTCCCTAGGATTGGCCCTATCTGCACATTCACTTAGCAGTCTGTTTTTCTCAAAGCTGAGATCAGCAATGCCTGCAAGGATGATTATAGATCTTTAGCTCTCTTCTCTGAAAGTACCACCTTCTTGTATTTTACCTGTAGTTTTTATTGCTTCTGTTGTTCTATGATGCCTTTAAATAACGCTTTTGTAATTTTTCTAGGTTTTCCACTACCTAATTGTTTTGTTTTATGTTAAATTGTCCTATCCTTCTCAGAAGTGAACCTCTATGATTTAGAAGAGCAGCAGGGGGCACAAGCAATCGCTGAGCACCTTAATTCAGTTACTGAGATTGAGACAGTTCAAATTTGGGCTTTAGACTCTGTTAATACCAGGATGTTTATTTCCTATTTCTGGTTTATCTTTTCTCTGTGGTAGAGCTCTATGGAGATCCTAATCCAAAGGTTAGGACTTTTCTAGTCCCCCTAATTTGGCCAGCATAGATTATAATTTTTTACACAGTATTTTAAATTAATCCAAAATTCTGAGTTTATCGCTAATATGATCTACAGGCATTGCTAATCCTTGGAGTAAAGCAGCCCAAAATATGGGAATTTTTTAATTGGGGCTTCTATCACGTCATTATTCTCCATAGTTCTTACTGCCTTATTATATTTTCAGTTCTTATAAATTTTACCTCAGGAAACCTGATCACAATACCTGCTTGTTTTTTTTCTCTTTTTCTTTAACAAAATGCAAAATCATAGAAAAACTCTAATAATATCTAACAAAAAGGAAATAATCAGTTTTTTACTTAGAATAATATAGTCTGATTTGGTTTGGTAGCACTTAATTTTGTTTGTTGATTTTTTTGCTTTTGGATGCATTGCTTTGTAACAAGTTCAAGCATTTGAAATGAGTTTTTCACTTGAAAGAAAATGTTACCAAGGATGTCTTAAAATATAAGAATTAATCCCCATTTTGTATTTGAGGTCCATTTAGAGTCTATTTGACTGATCTGCTGGTTTAAAAAAAAAGATACTTGATTATCTTTGCATTTGCAAAACCGATTATGTAAGTTTATGTAGAATGCTTTTTAGGAAGATAGAAGAATTCTCTTTTACAGCTAGTAATATCTCAGTGCAGATGATGCAGTTCTACATTTTATTTTATTTTTATCATGAATGAACTACATGAATGTATACCTTCCAGAACCAAAAATATCCATAATGTAAGTATTCATAACCCCCGCTACTTCTAGGTATCAGTTTACCTTGTCCACAATGTGTTCCTATTTATGCCCTTTGTAATGTTCACAGCCTGTGCATCAGGCAAAACTTCTGCAGCTCACCAGATTTACTGTTATGAGGTAGATTAGCGATACTTTCAAAATATCATTCATACATCCCTGTATTAATTGTCTCTTGCCATGAAAGAACTTACCACAAAAGTTAGCAGCTTAAAACAATATACATTTTTTACTTAAGATTCTTAGGTTAGGAATCCAGACATTGTACTCTGCTTCAGGGTCTCTGAATTCATGAGTCAGCTGGGATGCAGTCATCTCAAGACTTTAAGAAAGATCCACTTCCAAGTTCACATAGTTATTGGAAGGATTCAGTTCTTTCACACTGTTTGACTGATTGCTTCAGTTGCTCACTGGTGTTTGCTAGAGGGAATGCTCAGTTCCTTGTACATATACCTTTCCAAGGTAGCAGCTTGCTTCATGAAACCATGCAAGCTGAGAAGGCAATAGAATTTGCTATTAAGATGAAGTCACAGTGTTTGTAACCTAATCATGAACTTGTTGCCCCAGCCATTTTCCCATATTCTAGTGGTGAGAATCTAGTTCCTAGGTTGAGCCCCAACTCAGGGAAGAGGAATTACACAGGGACTGGAATGCAGAAAAACTAACATACAGTGGGAAGAATTGACCAAAAATTCATATGCAACTAGGTCTCATGCTCTACTTGACAGTCCTATCCTGATCAATCTTTCTGATATGATCTCAGATCATATCACTACCCTGCTTAACAGAAACATCAAGAAACTTCTTGCCTATAAGTATCCACAGTCTGACCCTACTCTTTATTTCCACCTCATTTTCTATCATCTTTTACTACTACTCATGTATTCCATGCTCTACCCCGTGTATTTAGCTATTTTTTAAATTGAAGTAACATTAGTTTGCAAGAAAGTATAAAATTTAGCAGTATAGGTTCACATCCTTTCAGATGTATGGTACCATGACACACCTACCACCAATACACTCGTATTCCTCTACTACAGTGATCTGGTCCTCTCCCTATTCTACTCTTCACACTCCCCATCGCCCTCTGGTAGTCTCAATTCTACAGTCGGACTTCTAGGGTTTGTTCTCCATTTGGTTTTCTCTATATTCCACATAGAAGTAAAAAAATCTGGTATTTGTTCTTTCACTTTCTGGCTTATTTCACTTAGCATAATCTCCTCCAGTCCACCCATGTTGTTGCAATTGGCAAGAGTTCATCTTTTTTGGTTTTTTAAATACCTGCACAGTATAACATTGTGTATATAAAACACTCTTCTTAATTATTCACTTATCTGTCATTGGTTGATTCCATAATATGACTGTTGTAAATTGTACTGCAATGAAATTGGGGTGTGTGTGGATGTGTGTGTTTGTGTGTATCACTTGAAATTAGTGTTTTGCATGTGTTCTTCAGGAAGATATTTATAAATGGAATTGCTGGGTCACATGGTGTATTTATTTTTTATATCTTGAGAGAATTACATACTGTTTCCATAGGGGATAAACAAGTCTACATTCCTACCATGTACTAGGGCTCCCCTTTCTTCACACCTTCATCAGCACTTGTTGTTTCTGATCTTTTTGAAGTGGATCACTCTCACAGGCGTGAGGTGGTTTCTCACTATGATTTTGATGTGAGTTTTTTTTTTAAAGATTTATTTATTTATACATACAAGCTGGGGTTACAGGCCAGAGGCATGGGGCGGCGAGAGGGTTCACCAGAGACAGAGTGGGGAGCAGAAGAGGCAGATCAGAAACACACTGCTGAGGGGAGCAGCGGGAGAGGCAGGAGAGGTCTGCTGCACCATGTGGGATTCTCCCGGGCTGGGCGTCAAACTCGCATTGCGCGCTGCCGACAGCTCCACAGCGCAGCGCTCAACTGCTGCGCCACCAGGGAGGCCCTTGATGTGAGTTTCTTAATGATAAGTGATGGTGAGCATTTTTTCATGTTTCTGTTTGCCAACTGAATGCCATCTTATAGAGTATTTATTTAGTTTTTTGCTCAATTTTTTGATTGTTCAGTGTTATGAGTTTTTTGTAGATGCTGGATATTAGCCCCTTTTCAGATGTATGATGTGAAAATATTTTCTCCTATTTGGTAGAAATAGGAGACAGTTTCTTTCACTGTGCAGAATCTTTTTGGTTTTTAGTTTGATGTAGTTCCACCTGTTTATTTTGCTTTCCTGCACCCCGACTGTTGGTGTCTATTCCCGAAAGACATTCTGAAGCCAATGACTTGGAGTGCTTTGCCTTTGTTTTCTTCTATGTATTTTATGTTTTCAGGTCTTATATCCAAGTTTTTAATCAATTTTTGAGTTAATTTTGTATGTGATATGAGATAATGGTCTAGTTACATATTTTTGCATATGGTTCTCCAATTTACTCAGCACCATTTGTTGAAGAGACTTTCCTTTTTCCAAAGTATACCCTTGGCTCTTTTGTCATAGATTAACTGTCAGTGCTGTTAGCTTAATTCATAAAGTTCTTTCTCTGCTTTTATGTTCATGTTGCTCACCCTGCCTGAAATAACATATCCTTCTCTTTCCATAAAGTGAGGTTTTTAGTTTAGAAAAGAGAATGTTCAGAGCATATTTTTCTCTTCAAATATGGAAAGAGGTAGCACCAAATGAGCCAATGTGTAGAAAACCAAAAGACAAGATTTCAGATATGAGAGAATTCCTGACAGCCATCAAGACTACCCAGCAGTGAAATAATGAACTGCCTCAAAAGCAGTAAGTCTCACATTTTTAAATGTTCAAATAAAGAAAAATTCTGTCCATTATGGAAATAAAGGAATTTTAGTGTTCAGTGGGAGTTAAAATGCAAAGATTTCTATGTGACCTTCCAACGCTTAATATGCCATGAATTTATAAAATGATAAGAAATCATAACTATTCTCTTCAACAAGCAATGATGAAAACAAATTATTTACATGATAAAATTTCAAAATTAGTCACACTTGTTGCTATTTCATTTTAAGCAGTGATTATTAGATAAACTCAGGAACTTCTATTCTTCAATATTTTCTATATTTCTAATTCATAATTGTTACAATAAACTACAGCATTATTTAATATTCCAAATTTAAAAATAAATATGTTCATGATCAATGTGCACAAATGCAATGTTTTATTTATATATGGGTTAACATAGCACCATTCAAAAATCCTTTTTGCATCAATTATATCCCTAGGAATTTCCATAAATGTAACTCACTCTCTATTTTCACATACTCTGATAAAATATCAGTCCTGGGTTAGAAAAATTCACAAATGCCAAAAACTACTGAAGTTCCTGCTGCTACTTCCCTGGGTATGTTGGATAAAGTGGTGTTATGAAAGATGGTATGAATCATTGCATGGGTCTAGAGAGCTTTAAAAACATGTCTTCCAGATTTTTTTTTAATGAGAGAGTAAAAGATCAAAAAAGCTTCCCTATGGAAGCACTTGATTAACAGTCTTGTTTCTAGCGGTGGAGATCTATGCATAGATACTGAACTACTTTTCTTAAGGGGCAGAAATGGCAACTGTTTGTGTTTTCTTTTATTCAACTGTAAGATGACTGAAGGCAGAGACCCTGTCTAATTTGTTTTCATGGCATGGCTCAGAAACCATCACATTCATATGTGCAAATATTTTGGTATGTGTTTGTTTTGTGAATTAATAACTGAGTGAGTGAATGTAAATGCTGATATGTGAAATTCAAACAGGGTTCAGCATATTGATAGACCTACAACTCTTAATTCTGCTAAGGTGTCTCTCTCAGGTTCCAGAGGATCACAGATCATAGAGACTAGGAGAGTTGAGAGAGACTAAATGTAAGTATATACTAAGTCCCTGATATGGAAAAATAAAATTAGGTGCAGCCCATCTGCTAGGCTGTGTCTGTTATATCCATGTAGTTGTTCAAAGCAAATAAGTCAGACATAATGAATTTGACTCCAGTATAAATCTGGTGTTCCAGCAATCAGATGGAACATAGTCCTTAAAAAGAAGGTGGAATTTCCTTTAAGAAAAATGGAAACTTTCATACTAGGCAGAAGTTAATTCTGGAACCTATGGAAGTGGATTATAGATTAGGGGAAGAAAATTTGTTCTGATCTTCCTGAGCCTGGTTGAAGCCAGGCACTGAGCTGCTGTGAGAGATGAATTGTTCTGGCCACAAGGAAGGGAATCAGAAACGAGAGAGGAAAAAGACCAATAAGAGAGTATGCTATATATACCTTCTGCTTTCCCAAATGTCTGGTAAAATTTCATTACAGTTTTCAATGTGGACTCTATCTTATGTTTAGTAAGAAACAATCACTTTCCGGACTGTTCTAGTCATAGTGGCAGGGACAGACACCAGAGAATTGGAGACCCTGTTAGTCAAAGGCAACAAAAAAGCCCATGGACATACATGTGGAAGGCCAGAGGGAAAAAATACCTTACAAATGGCTTGACATATATTGTAGACAATTAGAGACTGGCCATTTGGTAACCAGGTACCTTGTCTGTAAAATGGGGTGATAATCTTGTCCCAGCTTTCCTCCAAGGAAGTTATGACATGTAAAATAATTAATGACTGTAATGTGCTTGAATACCTTGGAAGAAATATGATATATAAACATATGATATCATGATTACCTCCATAATAAAAAGAAAAGAAAATATTAAAATAACAATAATATGTACATTTTCAACACCTGCAGTTGTATATGAAATATATAACTCTTTTTATTGTTTTCTGTCTAATCCACTGCACCTGTGTTAAAAATGTACTGCAATGGTCCAATTTTAAAAAATACATAAAATTTAGACAGATGTTTATTCTTTTATTCACCCCATTGTGCCTAGGTCTCACAGAACATATTTTACATAATATACTACCACAAAGAGACCACTTCAATACAAATCTCAATAGTGTGGGTTAGTAAAATTACCTTTAAAGGCAAATATCTGGCACCTCATAAATACATATCACCTTTCATCAAGAGGTTTTCAAACTCTCCCTATATATATTACATGTACAAGCATTATTAATTCAGCATATTGTACGTAGGTTTTAAAGTTGTCCCAAAGCAGAATTACATATGTAAAATATGTGCTGCAATATCTGGGGCTGTGCAGATCATAAAGAACAAGACATTAACCACAATGCTAAATTCTTTTGATTTAATGTGTTCTGTTAGCTAACAGGAGTGATTTTTTAAGTACAGATACAAGAAAATACTACAGTTAAGCTTAAAGGCAGCTATTTATTCTGACTAATTTTTTTCCTCTCTTGTGACATTTAGCAAATTATTCTAGGCTTACATTTAGCTTGTGTCAAAAATATGTCTAAAATATTTTACTCTGGTTTATTTCTACATCTGAAAGAAATTTTAAGAAATCATTTGCCTTTACAAAGGCTGAATCCATAACATCTCACTGCTAACTGATACTTCTCCTTTTCCAGAGGATATTGAAAAAAAAATTCTGAAATACCCTTAGGCAATTTTTCCTGTCATTACTAATCTTAATATGAAGCTGTTTGCTGTAGTCCAGCTCTTATTTTTACTTTAGAAGTCAGTGTCAGTTCTTCTTGATTTGTCTTTAATAATGTTGAAGAAAATACAATCCGTTTTATTGTTATGTTTTTGTAATGGTGCATATATTTATTTTAAAACCTTACCATTTTGCCAGATTTAATAACACTTGCTGCTCTTGCTATTCCTGACAAGTGAAATTTAGGTACATTTCCTTGTATTATCATATTTTTCTCTCTTAATCCTTAAAGATATATATACCATAAAATGGGTACATCAGTGGCTAAAATCGTTGAAGGTCTATGGCCTTATCTGACTTAAGCTAAATAACCTCTTTACTTACTAATCTCATATACACAAAAATTTGTCTAAAAATCATCATTACCCCTTTATTCTACAAATACAAATATTTTAATTCCTGTTGACTTCCAGATATCAGCAAGGCAGTGGAAATATGATAAACAAGAAAAACAGTATTTCTAAACACATAGAGCTTTAAACATAAAAACAAAGAGAGCAGAAAATAAGTAAACAAAGAATTACTTAACTTAAAATTATTTAAGTGCACTAAGGTAAAGAGAGCAACACTCCCATTTTTTTTTAAAGATCCCTCTTTAAATACTTAATGCTATTTATACCTTGATGATTTTCTGTTTAAGTGATGAATGGGAAAAACACATCTAGAGTCTTTCTTGAGAGCACATTAAAATAACTACCAAAATGCATAATATATACAGAGAAATTTATGTACCAGTGTTAGAAAAGTTGGAAGAATAATAGCCACATACCAAAACATCAAGAAAATTCTCTACATTAGGAGAAACTGCAGATACTTGTTTACATGCAAAGGAACACATTACTTGGAAAATAAGTGAAGAGATTGTCAAATAACTCACCAGCAATGGGTGGAAAGATAAACTGTGATTATGACAATTAGACAGCAATATGTGACCCCATCAGAGTCTCAATGAGTCCCCAATTATTGCTTGCCTTACATCTCTGGATTCTACAGCACTTGCTCAGAGTGTGTTCTTAAAACTGCCCCTTATAAGTAATAGTTTCCATTATAAACACAAAAAATTGGTCCTTGGTGCAGATGGAAGTCCATTGTTACAAAGCCTACATCATTGACTCCCTCACTCTCCCTAAGCCCCTGGTAATGAAAATCTAAACTGAAATTTTAACTGTCTATGCTATATGTGAACTTTATCCTTCTCCCTTTATTTGTGCTTCAATGACTGAGTCTCACACCCTCTTAAAATTCCTGTTTCACACCAGAGCACAGTGATCCTAGTGAGTTTTCTGTAAGGATAAAATAGTACAGAAAAATCACTGGGTACTTGAAATTATATGAAGGTTCAAAAGGGACTAGCATAAGAAAAAAATAGAAAAAATTAGGATTTTTTTTGGTATAAAACCCTTTTCAATATATAAAGTATTTTTATGCAGTCAAAAAAACTAGCAACAATGATTTAGACAATCAAAGGGAAAATTTGAAAAGAGAAGATAAGAAATTAACAATACAAACACCAAATTAAAAACCTCAATGAGGCATAGATTAGCAGATTTGAAAGGATAGATAATAACAGTGAATACATAGTAAACTTGTACTCAGGTAATCTTCTAAGCATTGCGGTTACAGCAGTGAATAGAATAAAGTTCCTGTATTCACGGAGTTCACCTTCCACTAAAGAAGAGACAGTGAGACTCAAAATGGACACTTAAACATCTACTCCATTGGAAAATGATAAGCACAACCAAGATCCATAAGTAAGGATAAGGAAGTAGGGAGGAAAGATGTCAGTGAGGTTGAAATTTATAATTAAGTGGTTAGGGAAGTTCTTACTGAGAATATAACAACAGGAGGATTTGATAGCAGAAGAGAAAATATGTGACTTCTGAGGCCAAATTATAAAAGACAATTTTTTTGATTTCATAGATCGCTCATTCAGGAGACAGCCATTTGTCATGTCATGAAAACAGTCTATGAAGAGGCTATTGTGGAAACTAAATGAGGTTCCCATCAACTTGCCATAAATGTGGGTAGTCACCTTGTTTTTGATCTCCCAGACTGGAAAAAGACTTCAGCCAAGTCTTTTCAGTTTTTACTAAGCATCATGACAAGTCAAAAGATAATGTCTTAGCCAAGATGCCCTCGAATTTTGGAGCAAAAAAATCTGCAAGAGATGAGAAATAGTTAAAATATTTATCCACAAGTTTGGGGGTAATTTGTTATGCAGTAGTAGATTATCAATACATGTGATAGTTTCCAGAGGAAAAGCATTCCTAACAGAATGAACAGCAAGAATAAGAGTATGCTTGATATATTTGAGCAAGAATGAGGAGACCAATGTGTTTGGCACTGAATTTGAAAAAAAGGACATAAACTATTACAGGAGAATATAAAAATGAAAAGAATCTGCATCTGGAAAGGCTGGAAAGGAGAGATGGTTTTGCTTGTGATATCAACAAATTCTGAGGTTCTTTATGTTTAATGCCATGTTCTGTAATCATCTCTCTCTTTTTTCATTTTATCATGGGTAGCAAGAAAAAACCAGGTCACCATTCAATATTCTGCTGAATCACAGAGTTCATTATATACATTTCCTCTTTTCCACATTATTGCAATTGACAAACTTTCTATAACCACAAGTTTCCCTTTCCTTTATTTTCCACCACCATTTTCCTTAAGTCCTCACAAATATCCTCCTCAATGCTCAAAAGCTTTTTGTATCGCCAAGACCCTTCAAAGGTTTCAGGTGTGTGTTCTGGATGCAGGAGTTGTACAAATGGAACTGCAGCTGGACCAGTAGGGGAATCTCCCTTATCATGGAGTCTAGGGCCTCTATACCAGGTTTCTTCATGTACTGTGTGGGGCTTCCTCACATCATGGTGGTCTTAGGGCAGCCAGACTGCTCGCACAAGATGAAAGTCCTCAAAAGTAAGTGTTTTGGTAACCAAGGAAGAAGTTACTCTATATTTTTCACCCAGTCTTGAAAGTGACATGTGTATGAATGGAAGCCACTTTCACTATATTCTATCCATCCAGACAATCTCAAGCTCAAGTTGAAGGAGAGTAGATATTGACTCTGCCCCTCAGTAGTGGAGTAGCAAGGTTCACAAAGAACATTTGGGAACAGGACATGTCTTTGTAACCATCTTTGAAAAATATAGTCTAAAATAACAAATACCTCATTTATGAAAACTTTTTTCATTGTGCCTAATAAAAATCCTCATGTCCAATAATTACATAATGTAGTTCCTCATTTTGTCTTATTGAGACTTCCTCTAGGGACTTAGGTGTTAAAATCAGTGACATGCTAAAATAGATCACACTAGCTCATGAAAGCTGAATGTAAAATTTCCAGGAATTCTGTATGCTGGTTGATAAATACAGCAATTAGCTTAAATTACAGTATAAAATCTCATACTTGAATAGAGTAAATTAAAACTAGGTAATAAGTACTTAATGCCCATCACTAATTATTTTGTACATTTTACTAGTATCTGTGCTCTTGAGGCTAGTCTATTTTATATGTATGGTGAAAATACTGCACAGTGGTGTGCCTCTTTGCTTTGATAACATGAATTTGGCCACAGTGGGAGTATTCATACCACAGAAATTGGCAGTTGCTACAAAACAGAACTTTGTGTAATTGATTGTCTAGGCATAAGAAGGAGAATGAGAATAAATTAATAAAGCAGATTAAACTTTAAGGTGTTTATATTATAATCATTTCATTTTACACAGTACCAAACATTGTGGGAAATTCTGCAATACTTAAAAACAATTAAACAATTTGGCAAAGAGTGGTTCATATCATTGATGGATGAGTAAGTTCCAACATACATCTTCTTTCTTGTTTTACTTCCATCTTATTAATGTAAATTAAAAACCAACATTCATCTCAGATCTATGCTAGTGGTTAGGTGCAAAAAATGAAAATAATTCTAAGATCTTGCCAAATATCAGAGTGTCAAAATATATAAGCTAAACCTAAAATAAAAAAAATTCAAAAGAAGTCAAAAGAAAAACAGGAGTACTAAAAATTGTTTGACAGATCAAGTATACCAGAGCATCTTGAAATTTTCAAAAAAGGATCATTAGTACCAGAAGAAAATTTAGCATTTTACTTTAATAACTATCCACATTTTTAAAACATAGAGATATTGAGTCTTTAGCAGAAAATAAAATTTTAGTAAAATTGATAATGTTCTGTGTTTTTATTGTTGTGTTACCTAAAACATGCATATCTGTGCAAGCATCTATGTTGTTTTTTCAAAGGAAAATGGCCTTTCCTTCACAGAGTTTGCAAGACAGTTTTATATGTGTATTACTTCAAATTGTCAAGAAACATATTCCCAGGATAGTAGATTTGGGTTTAATATTAAGACTGAAGAGAGCAACATATGACAAACTATGGTACAATCACATTTTTAAGGTTGTCCAAAATACTAAGACATGCTTGTCATATGTTTGCTGAAAGACTATATGTATATGGCATAATCAATTTTGATATATACAATGAATTCCAAAATAGGGATTTTATTAATAAAATACTTTAACACATTACAAGATAGAAAAACACATTGTCTTTTGGAAAAATAACAAAGAAATAAAGAAAGTGTCAATCTTAGAGAACTAAATGTACAATGATACTACTTCAACACATAAATTTCCATTTATTATGCCACATATCTGAAAGTTCTGTCTAAACGTTGGTTAATAGTAAAAGTAATTTGTATAGAAATGTAGGAGGAGCTGTGAAGAGCCACGTCCAAGCCAGTGCTTGATACTCTTAGACAACTCAATAATAGAAGGAGCTTTTCGGATTGTACCCCCTGACTTCAACTCAATGGTAGAAGGTAGTGCTTCCCAACCTCCACACCCTGGAGCAAAAGTCTGGGGGGAGAGGCAGATATGAAAAGGGGCAGACCTAAGGCTTTTTGGCAATTAAGCTACTGTGGACATTGGTCCAAAGTCCAGACAGTGGATAATATTTAATGCAGAACAGATACAATCTGGCCACCTGCAGAAGTGTAAATTCTCTCTCTCTCTCGCTCTTTTTCTTTCTCTTTCATCCCTTTTCTTATTCCCTGTGTA
Source organism: Scalopus aquaticus (assembly GCA_004024925.1). Classification (NCBI taxonomy): domain Eukaryota; kingdom Metazoa; phylum Chordata; class Mammalia; order Eulipotyphla; family Talpidae; genus Scalopus; species Scalopus aquaticus. The sequence goes on along the minus strand of PVIJ01016824.1, from coordinate 15,364 downwards.
AATAAATGTTATTATTGTTGTTTCTCCCTTTATGCCTGCTTTTGGTTTATGTCCTATGTTTAGGAAACGGGTGAGGACCATTAACCAGGTCGATTTGTTTCCCTTGGGTTTGTTCCATTTCAGAAAGACTTAAAGAATATGCCAAAATATAACCAAAAATGAAAAAAAATCAAAGAAAATGCTGTTAGCTGTGAAATATAAATATACAAAAATCAAGTTTCCTTGAATAACTAATCATATCTAAGATGTCAGTCACTATAGCAACCAAGGTCTAAAATTATAAAAATTAATTGTAACAAGAAATATTTATGAAAAATATCACAAAATTTCACAAAGGCACAAAAATATTTTAAAAGATAAATAAAAGGAGAGAGATATACATCCCTGTGAAAAAGACATTATGTAAGTGGACAGTAAATTTGTGTGACTGTTAGTTAATGGCTTATCTTGATACATGCCCTATTACATACTAATTTTAGAATATTACTAAGTAGGAAATTTGTGTTTTAAAGTTTAATATTCACTAAATAGATCTTAGCACTTAGCAATGCAAATAAATTTTTGACCAAGCTTCAACTTCTAACATGCTCTTTCACAAATAAAAGTGAAACAAACACTGGTATTTATTGAACACTTCCAGTTTTCTAGGAATTAGAATGAATTTCCTCATTATGCAAGCACCATGAGCTAGATCTCAATTTTTCCATGATAAAATTAAAGTTCACTAAACACCTATTGTTCAACTACTGATTGGTAAACACAATAACAGTCAATCTCAGGACTTTTGGTTTTAAAGTGAGATCTCTTCGTGTTGCTGTCTTTTACTTGTGGTTTTATTACTTTTTTCTCTTCGATCAATTTTAATATTTTTATGTCAAATATTATTTCTAGTTTGGTCATTCCTCTCTTCATTGTCTGCCAACGATCACATTGCCTTTTTTCATATGCATAAGGAACTTCAGTTTAGTTGACATTCTACTGTTTTCTTCTGGAGATCCTAGAGTTATTGTGGAAATGTCACTGCAGAGGTATTTGTAATTTATTTATTCAGGTGATTTCACAGACTTCAATATCCTGGACTAATTTTTATGCTAAATTTTTGCCATGTAGATTTAAGCCAGGCAAGATATATTATACATTGCCACTCCATACATCCAGGTATGGCTTAAGATTTTAATTTCTGTTCAGAGTTATTGTTCCTTTACAGACAGAGTTACTGCTTTTCAGGAGGGTGGAATGGAAAGTGCTGTTTTATCTGCAGGCCCTTGCCTAATGCAACCCAGAGACTATGCCATATTTGCATGTCTTCTCAAGCTTCAGTGCCTTCTTCACTCCTTGTAAGACTATCTAGAACCCTAGTCCCTCAGTATCAGCCCCAACCTACCATTGTGCACTGGTTTTATAATTGATTTCTAGAAAATGTGGATTCACTCTTTATTCTTTTAATTTCAGCTATTTAACATTTTAAATCTAGGATTTCTGTGTATTATGATTTTTTTAAGATTTCTTTATTTTTACATACAAGCTAGGGTGCAGGCCAGAGATGTGGGGCGGTGAGAGGGTTCACCAGAGACACAGTGGGGAGTAGAATAGGCAGATCCCCCTAAACACACTGCTGAGGGGAGCAGAGGGCAAGGCGGGAGAGGTCTGCTGTGCCGTGTGGGAATCCCTGGGCATTGAACTCTGCATCAGCCACCAACAGCTCCAAAGCGCTGAACTTAACCCTTTGTGCCAGCAGGGAGGCCCTCTGTGTATTATTAAAGGAACAGTGCCTCTTCTTTTGCCCTCCATTTGCCCTGAGCATTAGCCTGTGCTCTCTCTTCATATTTTACCTCTATAAACTGAGAATCATTTCTCTTTTCTCTCACCAGAATTATTTTTTTAATTTCCATTCAGTACTTACTACTCCTTTACCTCTTATTTCTTCATTTTTTTCTATCTTCCCTTTTCCAGAGGTGCTTCTTTCTCTTTACTTAACCTCCAGCATCAGCCAGTTACTTTCTTCATTTTTTCCCATGTTTCATGTAATTTATTATCTGGTAGCTATAAATTTTGTTTGTTTCTTTCATGTTGTATAAGGATATAAGTCACAGCTGGACTATTATGCTATTTTGTTGTGTGCTTCATTGGTTAGCTCAGAAAAATATAAGAAATTGCAACTGAAATGGGACTTAAGGGATCAAATTATGATGAAAAATTAATTAAGTTAATTAAGTGCAACTTGGAGTTTGAATGTACAGAACTCTTTTAGGTAATTAGCACCCCTATAGGCTAAGGATGCTATTTTTTTAGGGTGTAACAAAGTGTGAAGTTTAAAGTCAAATCAGGTAATTTAGGAACAACTCTCTATTATTCTAAATAACAGGACATTTCATTTAAGGATAAGATCGGTTGCGTATATCAAGACAGATTTAGAATAAAGACAATCTGTAAATGTGGTTAATTCTCATTGTGATGTAGAAAGATGGTTAAACATTACAGCAAATTTTTTTGATTGATATAAGGATGATACTGCTCTATCATTTGGAAATCACATTTGAACAGAACTCAGTTTTCATTATAGAAATAAAATTAGCTCACACCATGTACTTACTGTATACCAGAGATTATTATAAGTGACTTACCTTTACTTTTCCATCCCTTTCTAAATAATCCTAAAAGAGAGGTCATGTTATTACCCTCACCTTAACTGTGAGGGAACCATGAGGCAGGGAATGGTTAACTAATTTGTCCAAGATCACAGAGACATTGGCTTGGGGGTTAGGATTTGAAATTCAGGAAGTTAGCTTCAGATTCTAGGCTATTCAGAATAACTGCATGTTAAGAACTATAATTGAAGCTTAAAGCAACCACAGTGTAAAAATCATGGAGTCCTCAACTAATATTAATGGAGACCTATTGTAGGGTAAATGAGGTAATCAGGTTTTTCCACCCTCCCATCAGTGATAGACCCCTGTGGTCCTACATGCATGCCTGATGGTGGGCACCTGAAGTAGGGTGTGGGTTTGCATGAGTGGGTGCACCTGAGCCCGGAGATTGAGCATATAAGGGTGGCATCACAGAGAAGCAGGGCAGTGGCAGTGAACAGAGAGTGGTGACAGAGGACCATGGGGCGGAGAATGGTAGACCAGCTAAGGAGACCATGAGAGAACCAGAGAATCTGCACTGACAAATTTCCTTTTCCTCCATCACCTCACCTAAAGAACACATGGTACTTTTTAATTTTTGCTAATCTGATAAGTGATAGTTTTCCTCAAGTTCTTAATTTAAATTTTCTGTGAGCGAGATGGAACATCTTTTCATTCCTTTAATTGTTAATTTTCTTGTCTTTTTTGTTAAATAGATTTTCTTTCTTTTCTGAATATTTCTATTATGTTTTTTTTTTGCTTTTTAATTTTCCCTTTTTAAGGGTTCTTTGTATATTAGACCAATTTGCATTTGTTTGTGATAAAATCTGTAAATACCTTCTCATACTTTTTCAGTTCTTTTGACTTTCCTTACAATAGTTTCACCACTTTTTAGTTTTCTTTATTTTTCTTTAGCAAGCTTTTATTTTTCACCTCTGGATTTTGATTCATGGAAAGTCCTTCTGTCTATCACGCCAAGAAGCCATTGATCCAAGTTTTTTTCGAGTATAACTGTATGAGTTTTATTTTTATAATTAAGTCACATTTGGAATTATTCTTATTGTTTCCAATTGTGTACATTTTTTAATTTTCCCAATCTTTTTTACCTTTATCCTCTTTGAATCACATTTTAGATGAATCACTTCTATACAACATATAGTCAGGTTTTGCTCTGTGAGCCAAATTAAAAAATTTTTAATAGGTTAGTCATTGATATTTATTGACAGGATATATATGCCTGATTCAACTCTACATAATATTTAATAGCTACACATATTTTATAACTTGCAGTTTCCATAAATTGTATACTGTGCTCTTTTATTTAAAATTATATTGCTATATAAAAAGATTTGTATTTTTATCCTAGTGACTACTATAGTAGTTGTTCTGTTTGCAACAACCTGATACTTTCTATTTGATATTTTTCTATTTGATTATTCATGTGTTAATTCCCAATTTCTGTACATTAAATTAAATATGCTTGTTTTATTTCATCTCTCATTTTTCTTCCCATTTTAAGGGGATAATTTTTAGCTTTTCACAGCAAACAACAATGTGCATTAGTAATCCTCTAGCTTCATTCTTTAGTTTTAGATATACAATCACATATATTAAAATGCTCACAATTAGTCTTTTTTGTTAAAGCATTTTCAGTGATAACATTAGTTAAGGGAAAATCATCAGCCTCCAGTAGATGCGTCAAAAAAGGGCCATGAGCACAAAATTCCTTATTTTTTATGTTTTAAATTATTTATATATAGACTTTGTTTGTGAAGTGCAGTTTTGGTGCAATCCTTGGTTAACAGTGAAAATTTCTTTATTGCTGTTCAATTGTTTTCTTGGGTTTTTTCTTATTGTATTTTCTGTTTTCAAAAAGACTAATACCAATCAAATTATTTTAACTCTTGTAATTTATATGATATTTTTGCCTGGAATAACTTCATGATTTTTGAAAATCTTCAAAGTCTATTATTTTATTCAGATGTGCCTTGAAGTTGATCATTACAAGTTAATTAATAGGTTATTTTTCTAGGTATCTAGTGACCCTCTTTACTATCTACATTCAGTCCTTATTTTATATCTGGAAAGTTTCATAGATTATAGTTTTTAGTGTGCTGTATTTCATTGCTTTTCACATCTTTGGAGGATTCCATGTATACAAATGTTATTCCTTCTGACCCTTTTTGCATCTAATCTTCATCTCAATTTCATATTCTTGGTTGTTTTCCTGCCTTTCTTCTGTTCCTCTATTAAATTTTCATTTTAATTTGAATCTTATGTTTTAGTCTTATTCTTTTCTCCCTCTTTCTTCTATGATGTTTTTCTCCCTTCAATATATTTTTGTGGATCTAAATACAGTACTGAATACATACCTCAGACTGTATTTCTTCAGTTGAAAAAATCAGTAGAAGGAGAAGAATTGATAGGAAAGATGCAGAATTGAGAATCACAAGCAGTTCTGTGAAAGAATAGAAAAGTAAGAACTCTTCAGATTTGAAAAACAGAACTCTGGTTACATCTCTCCAGAGTTTTGCCATTGAATTTTTTAATCGAGTGACTCCTAACTTTCTGGGAGCGTGCACATTACCAAGAGATAGGAGCAGTTTGAGACATCGTATACCTTGGAGTATCATCTTTGACCCTACACATAACTAGAAATAGAGTCATGGTCCTTGGTTGATGTCTACTGCAAATACTCACTATAAGTATCTATTATACTTCCGTGCTAAAAAAAATATTTCTGGATTTTTATTCCATTCTGTGTGGTACAGTTTATAGCAGACAATGAAATCTTAGCCAGTAATTACCCAGAGAACAGTGGTTGAATAAAGACAGAATCTAAAACATTATCTCTTAGACAAGTGAAAAGTATTAAGGGAGAAAATATGAAATAGCAGTTTTGAAAGTTTTTAAATGAAGGCATTAGAAAAAGTCAACTAATTTTCATAGCTCCAGGGAACAGAAATGAATATCACAATGTAAAATGTGGTCATTTTTTCCACCCTCAAACTAAAAGGGTCCTTTTAAAATTATAAAATTTTTCATTGACAATATTATGAAAATTTGAGCACTCAATAAATATTATGGGCACTTCAAATTTTCCTCTCACTAGAGATGTCCAATTTGAAAATGAGCAATTATTTATAAGGAATATGCTGGAGAAATATGTAGATACTGCTTTAAAATCCACTGTAATCATTGTCTAAGAATATAATTATACAATGTTGACATTAGAATAGTTTTATGTAATCTAGTCTACTTATATCACTGTATAAAGGAACAACTGAGACCGCATGAGTTCATATGGCCACAGGTTTGGTTCTTCACAGAACAGAAAGAAACACCATTTAGGAATGCTTTACAAATTTGGAACAGAGAACAAAATATACAATGAACAGATGAACATAATAGGTCATAAGCAGGAACACTGCTCAATCTTATTCCTTAATGTCAAAATTTATCCTGACAAGCTAAAGCTATAAAATTTGAGTGCCAGAGAACTCTGTTCTTGTATGGTGAAATAGCCTAAAGCTCATATTTTTCTCGCAAGGATAATGAAAAATGCTTGCATAAATATAGAAAAAACATAATCCACCTCCCCCCCAAAATATAACTATTTTGGTACATTGGCCTATCTAACTCCAATGTTTATTACTAATGTGTAAGTTCTTATATGACTTCCCATATATAAAATTGTGCACATTTATTTTTATTGTTGTTTTAGATATTATCACACACTCTTAAATAGTTCTCTATTGTTCCCTTAAATAAGCTATCAAAGAACATTTTAAGAAAATAATATCTAAATGATGTGTTTTTTAAAGGAAGTAGTAGATTACAATAGCATGTCAGGTCTCCATATTTTTAACCTATGAAAATTCTCTAATACCTTGGAATGAGAAGTTGTGTTATTCCTCCAAAGTTAGTCTTATGTGTGAATAATATGAGGCAGAGCAGAATTGTGACTGTACTTCTACTCACCTCTTGGTGAACTGTAACAAGTTCTCTTTATTGGTAATGCTTCTCGTCTCTAAAATAATACACATGGATCACTTCATTTTTTCCTCTAAATACTACGATTAAATGCAAAATATCCCACAAAAACATGCCTGTTTATTTAAGGCATATGTAAGATTCTTGTGTTTTCTTGCTTGGGGACTAGATACCTTTTTCTTTCAGAAATAAGTTTACATTACCCCAGAATATTATCTGTTTAAAGTTAAACCCTATGATAATAGATCAAGAAATGTTGGGGAGTTGTCAAATTAGTGAAAATGGGCACACAGATTCTAAAATGGCTATAGGAACTCAGAATGAGCATTCCAATTAATGTTAGAGAAAAGAAAGCATAAGACAATATTGTTATTTTTAGTAATATTTTTAAGCACATTTGAAGTCTAAAACTAACTGGGGATAAACTATCCAATCATTCATCCTTTATTAAACATCAACTGTTAACTATGCGACAATGATGAAACCAATTCTCTAAGTTTTAGTTCACTGATCAGTGTACTCCTTCCTGTTATTGAAATCTCTATTATTCTACTAATGCCACCACTACTGTCACCATCACCACCACCTACAACATTATTAATACTTTAAAACTACAAGATTAGCTCAATGAGGATACAATGATTATTAAACATGCTCTCTGCTGCTGCTACAGAGTCTCAATCTAAAGTTGTGAAATACAGCTAAAATAGGGGTTATAAATAATGATAATACAGATTAAATGTTTTGTTTTATCTTAAAGATATACATTATCAAGCATTTTCCAACATCTTTTAAATCTGCACTTTTTTATTGAGGCAATATTGATTTACAATACCCTGTATGATTCAGAGATATGAGAACACACCTCTTCAAATGTATGTTACCACACCACATACCCCTTGTCCACAGGTATCATCCACACCTGCCCTCCATCCACCCTCCTCTGGTAGCCTCCATGCTATATATTTTAATGTAAGACTTAAATATATAGGTCTAGTGATTGAATGTATTATTCATAATTTCTAGTTCTTGTGTCTCTGAAGTGAAAAATTTAGATCTTTCTTAAATAATAACTGAAAAACTATGTATGGTAAATCAAGAGTTCACGGAAAACTTTCCAAGGAAAAGAGTGTTAGGAAGTAATAGTTCTTCCCTACTCCTAATATTTCCTGCCATGTGACAGCAAATTAAATTAATGGTCTGTGCCTGACCTCTTTCCACTTCTTTAATTCCCCTATTCAGGGGAATGAATTTTCTCTTTGGAAAATTTGAACTCAACATTTCCCTTCATTCCATTAAGGAAGGAAAGTGGAAGTGGGTGTGTGAAGTGGGTCTGCCCTCCTAAGATTAGGTCCTACTGCAGAGAGGAGAATGATCTAGACCAGCAATATCTATGGGTTTGGATTTGGTATTAAGAAGCACATTTGTTTACAGATATAAACCACCCCTTTCAACCCTGGTTTATCAGTAATATACATGATATTTTTGTACCCACTTATTTTTTATTATTTTTTTAATTTGGCTTAGAACTTGAGTGCATATGAGGTTTCTAAATTCCTTTCCAGTAGATTCAGAAAAGAGATCAAAGAAGGCACCCTGAAGAATATTGAACTTTAGGTGGAAACTGACAGAAATGAAAAGTCACCAGTATTCATGTTTCATTGACATTGATATTAACTACGTCATTCTTAGTCCTCGCTTGACACCTCTTTCCACTGTACAGCCAGAATAATCTTTATTAAAAAGGTGTCTATGACTTCACAGCTCAAATATTTCCATAACATAATCCTGTTAAAAATATATGATGTTATTGAAAATGTATTGACAACCATTGTTGGTATTTTTTAGTGTGTACCTCCTCTTTTCACCATGGTAAAAATGTTTCGCTTGTATATACACACTCTCTCAGAGGCAATTATATTCAAGAGTTGTGACTAGGGTGACCATTAATTCTATTTTGTTTAGGAAAGTTCCACTTTACATATGTCATTTCAGTGTCATTATTTGTAGCACCCATTTTTTTCTCTCAAACGTGTTCCAATTTCAAAAAACTTAGTGCTACCATATTTAGATCTGTTTTCTGACATTTCAGTCTATCCTTCTGATACTCTGTAACCTATGCTTGGTCTCTACTAAATATAATTCACTTAACAGTGCATGTGTATTGTTTCCTCTAGTCCTTTATCAAAGCTCCCCTTTTTATGGAATGTTTTTCCTCCCTTCTTTTTTTTGGTAAAATCCTACTCCAATTCACACCGCTTCTCTCAAATCTTTATGACCCCTCTCAGCTCAGCTGAATTTGCATTTCTCTATGTGCACCTCTGAAGTGAAATGTACTATGAGGCTGTAATGCATCAGCATATCTTGATCAGTGCATACAATTTAATTTTTGCCTAAACTATATATATGTGTGTGTATATGCATGTATATATGTGTAGATATATGTGTAGACTATATATTCTAGGCAAAATTATATATATAATACGTTTTTTATATATAATGTTAAACAGTGTGTCTAAAGAGAGAACATTGAGCTGAGATAGTTCATCATAGTTCAGAGCTGGGCATAAGACAGCGTTTACTGTGAAGTTGGTGACAGAGAACAAGCTTAGGTTAAGCATGACGTGAGAATACTTTCCTGGTGAGTGTATAACAGCACTTGTTTAGATGGGCAGTAAACATTCCAACTCCAACAGTGGCCTATGCTAGGAATGGTGAATCTTTTTATAGACATTATAAAACATTGCTATGCTGTGATAGTGATTGTATTGTAATTATTGCTAAGCTGTGCAGTGTTCTTTTCAGTCTCACTCACTTCAAAGTGTACCTTCAAAAAATCTAATATTTAAAACTCTGCTGATATAACAAAAAATGGAGAACTACTAATCACAGGTGTTTATTTCTCTCATTTTTTTTTTTAATAAAAGGAGACGGGTACAGATTCTGTCACATCTTATATATCTTAGACAAATTATTTAAATTCCCTAAACTAAATTTCTTCATCATTAAAAAAGGGACAAAAATTCCTATCCTATAATGTATGTAGTGGTGATATATAAAATCATGCTTTTAAAGAGCATACAGAGCAGGTACTCTACAAATGTTAAACATTCCTGCCTAGAAAATATTTATATATCCTAGTAAGTTATACAGTAACACTGTGGGAACCAATCAACTGGTGCAACTTTGTGTCTGTGGAGTAAAGTGTGCAGAAGAAAACTACACTATTTTGAACTTAAGTGTCCTCTAAAATGTTTTACAGCCAAAGCTGACACTGAGCCTCTAGTCAATTTTCCTAATTTAACTGAAGCAGGTTGGGCACTAAGGGATGGACAGTGACGTGAGGGCTTCCTTAAAGATAGTTTTCAAGCTGTGATACTTTTACATTCTCTCTCCCCCTCCCCCTCTCTCACTCTTTCCCTCTCTTTTTTTCTCTCCCTCCTTCTTTCTCTCCCTCCCTCAGGCCCTCTGTTTTTTTTCTCTGTATCTTTTTTCCCCAAAGCTTTTCAAATGTTTCTGTACCTTCTGACTCAAAATAGGATAGGAAATGATTTTCTGTCTTCTCCTCTCACTGTATTCCTAAACCAACTACACATGCATTAAAAGTGTTGTTACAGGGCCTCCCCGGTGGCGCAGCGGTTAAGCGCTGCGCTTCGGAGCTGTTGGCAGCAGCGACGTGAGTTCAATTCCCGCCGGCCTGGGAGAATCCCACATGGCACGGCAGACCTCTCCTGCCCTGCCCACTGCTCCCCTCAGCAGTGTGTTTCTGATCTGCCTGTTCTGCTACCTGCTCTGTCTCTGGTGAACCCTCTCACCGCCCCACGCCTCTGTCCTGTGCCCCAACTTGTATGTATAAATAAAAAATAAATCTTTAAAAAAAAAAAGTGTTGTTACAATGTTATTGCTATTGATGAAGGCAAAGAGAATACAGAATCTCAGTCTAATATCCTCGCCTCCTTACTGTACAGCATGAAAAATTAAAATCAAGAATAATTTCCCTCCATAAGGGCTAATTGTAGATTTGCATACACAATTTAAATAAATCCCATCTACTTTTGAGAGGGAAATTATTCTCAGACTGTTCATTTCTTCTCTAGAAGACCTGGAGTCAGTTCCTGGGGATGTTTCTGGATAAAGTATAGAAGAGATGAGGGAAGTAAAGATGGCAAGATAACAACTGTGCTTAGTAGAAGCAGTAATGGAAGATTGGATGTTCCATTTACTTCCATTCCATCTTTCCTATGCTGAGATAATGCTTGTAGATAAATGGAGAAAACAAAAATATAAAAACACACTACTAAGATAAGAAAGAAGAAAGAAATATATGAACACGTATGCCCAGAGTTTGACTCTAGTCAGGAATGCAAAAATACATGAGACACAATATGATGGAAAGACAGAGGGATTGAGCCTCTGGTGGAAGAAGAATAAGAGTATAGGAGAATCAGATCGGGCAGAACACAGTCACAGCAGAAACTCCATGAAAGGTGAAGCTGGAAGTGGGCACACATCAAGCTCCAAAGACAGAGAAGGATGTAAAAGAAGATACTTCTTCTTATACAGGAATGTGGTGGTAAAGCAGCAGCTTCAGTCAAAGCAAGACAGTGAATTTATCACAAGAGCTTCAGGTCATTACGGGAGACACATAGAAAACTGAAGGGTATCATGGGCAGAAAAGTTGTAAGTGGTCAGTGCATGGGGAATGAATCCAAGAGTATAACTTCAGTCTAAAGGAGCTAAGACATCGCTATTTAGAATGCAACGTGATAGGAGCTGGCAAAAAGATATGACTGATCAATTAGCCTAGTCTCCCAGAAAGAGTTTGTGAGACAGACTGTTGACACCCCGTCAGGCAGAGAAATGTTTCCCACAATACCCTATAAGTAAATTAATTAACTGGGCCTTTATCTCCTACAAAAATGAGGAGGTCATCCTCCACGTAATTGAATGTCCATTGACCCACTTAATTGGAGTAGATAGTCTAGGCCCGCTCACATTCTAAAGCATTAACATTCATGTAAACTCACGTACTACAATGCTTGTCTCCGTATAAATGCTGAATGTCGACTGTATCTAAAACAGAGTACATTTGCATTTAAACCATATTTTTTAATCCCAATATAGAGCAGTGATTGATGGTTGAGTTTCTAGTATATTGGCAGAAATAAGGTTGAAGATATTTTAGAGTTAAGCAGACTTTCACATATTTTCCTGGAACCTGTATATACCTAGGACCAAATATTATTACAGGCAGTTTTATACAAGTTTCTAGGAGCTGCCATGGATGACACACAGTAATATAAGCACTGATGTCCACACGCCCTGGGGAAAGTAAATCAACTCGCTTACCATTTGTGGAGAAGCCACCTGAAATTGTGGTGTCTTTAGAAGTAACCAAAATTCTGTCATGGGATCATTTAAGTCTTAAAATTTTGTAATTTGAGGAGCTAGAGGTTATATTAAAATTTTTTTTTGGCTCAAGTGAGAGCAAAGAAATTAGGGTGCAACCTGTATAGTTTAATACAGAAATTAAATGTATATGCAAATTACCTAGCAATCTATTGTATTAGAAGGAACTTTCCATATATGGGAAGTTAAGAAATGAAGTGTTGCTTGAGACAATGGGACTGACTGTAATGCAGCTATCAATGTCTTCTCAGCTAGACTTGAAGTCTCGGAACTCTTCTAGATTTAACTCAGCATTCTAATGCCATTTTAACATTTTACACAGTGGTTTAATAATACAGAGTACTCAGCTCAAAAAAAATTAGGAACAGATGGTGAGAATGGACTCATTCCCATTCCTGATGTACACTTTATTATAATACTTTCACAGAGTGACTTAAAGTACATTCCAAAAGTGTACAGTAGGTGTATGATTGCATCTCTAGAGAAAATGACATTCTGTACAGTATTCCTTTAACCGTTACTATTCCTAGATCTATTTTAGCAAGTAGTGGGGCAATATTAAGTAAAAGCAAAGCAAATTAATATGATTTTAAGAAAATTCCTAAAACAATGACTATTTTAACCTATAAATGAATTTTAATATTTATAGCTCTTTTTAACACTAAAAACTTATTCTCCTAATATATAAAAAGCACTATTACAATGCTCAGTATCATACCATGATAAGATAATTTTTAAATTGCTAATATTGGAAACTGAGTATGAATGGTAAAGTAAAAACAACAGCAATAGCTAATATTAAGGGCTCCTAGGTGTTAGACATGGTTTCAAGGGCTGTACATTTTTAAATCTTAGATATTGCTCAAGATTACCCCAATTTTAGGCAATAAATTTTTAGCAGAAACTTTATTCCCAATATGTAGATGAGAAAGCTGAAATACAGAGTAAGTATTTTACCTTCTCAAGGTTTATAGATTAGATAGTCTGTTAGGTGCCAATTGGTAGTTATTTTTTATCACTAGTAGAATAGGACATATTTAAATATTTAACTACAGAGGAAAAGAATTAGTTGATCTCAATGTACTTGTTATTGGTTGGTAATATAGCTTGCGTTTACCAGAAAAGTAAATAGCGATCAGTTAGTTTTCTCAAAATATACCATTTGCTGAATGGGCTCCCACTATATCCCAACAAAGTTACTAGAATGTGTTTAAAATTTGATATTCAACTTCTTATAACTACTTGACTAGAATAATAAACAGAGTACAGAGGTTGTGGGAGGTTGATGCAAAAGCAAAACCAGTGATCTAGGTCTGATTCTAGAGTGAAACTTGTCCACCCTTACAGTGACCTGCAAATTTGTACTTTGGTGTTGAGTTACACTTCTCTTAGAGAGATTTTCAAAGTAACAACTTGTCTTCAAACACTACATATTTTCTTCATGTGATTTCCACAAGATCATGCTTGACTGAGAAATACAAGATTGATATTGAATCAAGAGATCCCTATCTGTATTTTAATCTTCCATCCTACATTATCACTAATTTTAGGTAGTAGTGTTGCTCAAATGAAAGGATTATTTCTAATCAAGAAAATGGTAATATGCTTCCAGTTGATCTTCTAAATAGATAATATTACAAAGAATTATCTTTTGTTTTCCAGCATATATACAGATAATATAAAGTAACTGAACCTTGTGTTAGATCAGCCCCATTATTTTATCTTTTATAAATAGACACTTTTTTAACAGACTTAGCCACTATAAATATAGTTTTGCATAGCACAGTTCTTAGCAAGTTTTGAGAGCAAATATTGTATACAATTTTGTTTGCCTTCCCTTCTCAAGGAAAATTACCCTATAAACCTAACCTTAGAATTAGAGGTATCCATTAATAGTATAAAAAGAAAACACGTTGAAAGATGGTTAGATATTATTTACCTTAAATAACTTACTAAATTTAAATTTATGGTTCCTCACATTAGTGGGTTAATACAGAATTCACTTTACAGATTAATGACATGCTATTTTTAATGTAGCTTGTAAGATACTCTCTTATCTGATAGTTTGTTTTTTAGAGATAACATTGGTTTACAACACTGTATGTGATTCAGAGGTATGGGTTCACACTTCCTCAGATGTATTTTACCACACCGCCCCCACCACCAAAGCAGGCAGAGTTCTAAAAAGTTATATTATTAAGGCATGGTATATAAATAAATAAGCATTTATTTTAAAAAACTCAAAAAAATATTAAACCCCTAACATCTGTTTGCAAACTAATTTTGCAGTCACTAAGAGTAAAACTATATTACCATCAGGAGACAAAAAAAAAAAAGAGAAGAATACTATTTCTTAACTTGTTTGTATTGTGAAGCACAGTTAAACAAATAGTGCCTCCCTTTCATGGCTCAGAACCCCAGTCAAAAATACCATTGAGACTGAAACTATTTGAAAGGGAGATGAGGCTTTTGTCGGGATCTGGCTGGATGACATTGCTTAGTGGAAAGCAAAAGTGTTCTTGCTTTAGCACACTTTACAAGGCAAGGAAATTTAGAGAGGGAAGACAGCAGAAACTATTAGGAGATTAATGAGGATCCCCACGGCCTGTTCTTTTATGGATTGCCAGGAATCCTTTCAGCAACCATATTTACTGGGCTAGTGAATTTACTGCAAAAAAATGTAAACATGCATATGAATGAAAAATTTCCTGTAAGTCTGCCCTAAGGTGAGAAATCCTAAATGAAGGGGTTAATAATGTTTCATGAACAATGAAAGACTCAAACAGAAAAAAGGAAAAAAAAAAAAAACTAAGGGGAAAAACATAGAAAACCTTCATTGTGCATGCCAATTAGACATTTTGTTCTTGATTGCCAACAAGTTTCTTTTGGGTCTTCTCACAGACATAAAGAAAGTAACATAAATGAAATGAAAATACACTAGTAATATATTATGTTATATTAATGTTCGTGTTAAATTATTTTCACACTGATTTTACAAGTAACGCTCGGTCTTTCAACAGTAAAATATAGACATAAATTCATTACATAAAATTAACCAAAAAAAAGTATTTTTTAAAATTGTACCATTTGATATTAAGGTCACAGATTACCCACATAAAAGTTGTAAATTCTTTAAAAAAAAATAGAATGAACAGGTTTTAATCTGTTCATGGTTGAGAGCAACAGAGTACATTTAAACTTCAGATTTTAAGTAAAATGGTCAACTTGGCCCATGCAATATTGTGTCAGTTTTAAATAAATACATCTCCAATAGAGGGAGCTTTCTGCTTTGGTCACACCCACCCGCCCCCCACCCCCCTCCCACCCCCACCCCC